>BOSO01027597.1:0-18804 GCA_018403395.1 Gorsachius goisagi
TTCCTGTATGCCTCCCAAGTGGTCTGACCCTCTTTCCATATTCCATGGAGCTTACTCTTTTCTTTGAGTTTTACTAGAAGCTCCATGCAGGCCTCCTGCCTCGTTTACTTGATTTCCTACAGATTACAGTCTATATCTTTGCAGATTTTGGAAAAGATATCTTCTGACAAACTTAACGAATGGAAATAAAGGCTTCTTTGAATGCTACTGATGTGTCCCTAATGCTTCATGTCTTCAAAGTGCTTGGAGGAAGTCCAAGAAAATATCAGGATCTGCCATTATATGGATAGTCTAAGTCATGAGGAAATGGAATTGGTGGATGCATCAGGAAGCATGTAACCAGCACCTCTTAATTGTAATATTTTACAATTTACTCTCCCGACCTTTACAAATTATTTGAGACATTCTAATTTTGTTCTGCCTTGAAGCCATTTCATTTTAGGCAATAAATTCTATGAGATTCTCCAATGTAGGTCTCAAATTCAATTTTAATTGCCAAGTTGATCTGATATATTACAAAATTTCAACTTTTCTAAAATTTCATACAGTACGTGATACTCTGCGTTGAATTTTGTATGTTGAAAAATCCCTTAAAGCTCAATTACAGCTCGACTTTTGAGTCAGTCCCCCTTTTGCTCTGGCACTATAGTCATAAGGTTAATGGTATATGCTTACTCACTGGAAAATAATATTAAAATGATGGTTTACTCAGTCATAGTCTTTTTCTCTTTCTTCTTCATTCTTTTTGTGGCTGCATGTAAATGTTAACATGAATACTAATCAACAACTACCTAATGTGTTTCCTTCCAAAGATAACAAAATACTATATATATTTTACAAAGAAGTATATACTAATTACTGAAGTTCATTTACTGCTAGAAAAGTATAGGGTAAGTAACAGCTTTCAACAAATGTTGCATTTAGTACAAAGTAATAATAAACAAGCATATGGTACTATGCATCTTAGATAATTTTTCTGTATATTAAAATTAATCTATACAAGATCCTGGTTCTGTTCCTTAGAGATTTAGACGATCACATCCTTTTCAATTTTTTTTTTCTTGCTGTTCTTCTAACTTATATGTTACTCCGTAAGCACCTAAATGCCATGCAAAAAATATTTTCTTATATCTTGCCAGGGACTTCACCATATCCAGTAGAGACAGTCAACCCTTACTTCACATTTCTTTTCACTTATTTCACTGATCTTCAGAATATTTTTTTTTCATTCCAGTTTCTGTAACACTAAATTAGTTCAAGATAAGTAATGCATTTTTTGTTATGAGTTCAGAAGTTTATTCATTTTCTTCCCTTAAAATATTATCTGACAGAACTATCCTAGGGACACCATTAACACCTAAATAACAGTGCTTTCTGTTGATTTTTTTTTAAAAATTTTTTTTATTATATACTGTGTAAGTAAGAATATTCATCTTCAATAGTTCTATTGGAGCTATATAGAGAAGAATTGTTAAATATAAATATGTAATAACAGGTAATTGCTGAAAGCAACAAAATAAACCAGGCAACTTAGCATAATAAGGGAAAGTTACAGCAGAATCAATGTATTCCCCTGGAGAGATGGTCTTTGCTTTGTAGAAGAAGCAAGATAATTTTGATTTTATGTCTGTTGTAAATTTTGCTGTCATTAGCAATTTTCATAGCCTTTAACTAAAAAAAAAAACTCCAAGCAACTAATGCCCTGAAATTTTATTTACTTTGTAACTTCGCTATAATTTGATGTTCAATATTGTAAATCTCTTTTGGATCTGAGTTAGTATTTTGTTCTCACTAATGTCCTCAGCTTCTCTAAATCAAGGATATGTTATGATTTCTGTTAGCTTCTCACTAATTCATTCTTTCTTATCATTCAAGTGTAAATTTAGCCCTTAGCATTGTACCATTGCAGGTGTTGCTGGGAACCACTATTCATTCCATAAGTTGAAATATTGTTTCCCTTTGCAGCAGTCTTTCTGTATTTCAGTCCATGTATGACTATCTGCAAACATGTAACCTAAATTAATTTTGACTCTTTGTCACTCTGGAGAAAATTAACTGCTTTCAGATTTGAAATATGGCATACAGAATCCAGGACTACCATCTTCAGTTGTCCTTCACTGTTCTCCAGAGATCTGAAATCATCCCAGGCACTCTAAATCACCATTTTCAACCACCTCAGCCAATTAGAGGAATTATTCTTCTGCTTGTGCCTACCTTGGTCATGTATGTTTTTCTACAATTTTTTTCTCTGAACAACAAGTATTTCATTCTCTCTGATTCATGGTTGGTACACCTATATCATTGGTGCGGATCACACACATTGCATTCCTGAACTTAATTCCACTGGTCATTCACACCAAAGCCTGGGAATGGTTATATTACTGCAGGAGCTGCTGTGGTGTCCAGTAAGGACAGAACCACGTGGGTGAAATTATTTGGTTAATGACAAAGTGTAGTTTTCAGATAAACATAATAAACAATTAAAAAATCCCACTCTTTTTCTTTAAAGTTTTCTGGGGTCTAATGATATTAGATATATGATTAGTTATGCTGTGTACTTTGATAAGTATCTTCACTTTTAAATAATTTTCTTTTCTGTTGCAGAACAGTCTCCATGGCAATAAGACAGTTTGAAGCATAAAATGTGTAGGCAGACAACACAGGTGGTCTGGATTCAGAAAGTCTCAAAATTAATAGGTAGAAGCACAGCATGTGTAAAGCAGGGCCTGAAGAATTTTACTTCATTTAAAACAGCATATAAACATTCAAGCAGTCCTTCATAAGTCAGTGGGTCAACTCACATTTGACAAAATATGTAAAGCCTCACAATTTGACTATAAAGGTTTTATTACCGAATTGTCAAATAAACACAAAAAGAGTTCTGATGTCTCTACTTGAATGTAAAGCACTAACTGAAAAGACAGGGCTGAAATCACAGTCTCATTGAAATCAGGGGTGCCTTTATTCATCATTTTTCTGCAAGATGAGGTTGGGCATTACTTGCCATTCACTAAACACTGCTGAAGTCCCAAACATGTTGTCAATTTTTCTCCTGCATGTATCTCTTTCTTCCTCATCTTTATTATCTTCTTTTAATTTGTCTCTTTTATTTTCTAGTTATTAAGTCTCTCTTAACCAACCAAGATTGTCTCTTTTACAGTATCGGTGTGAGCACATGATGGGGGAGGCACCTCACAGCAACGTTATACACAGACTGACTTTTGGACAAGTTATCAGTGTCTCAAAAGTCTGACCTAGAGTAAGACTCATCAGCACATCTTCTGTACCAGGCTTCTTCCATCATCAAAAAGCAGTTTCTGTCAAAATTTGAAATAGCATTTTCCTTTCTGAATTTTCTAGGAAATAATAAAAGGAAATAATTACTAGGAAACAATAAGAGGAACATATCTCTCTCTCACACACACATACACACACTCCTTCCATTGCATGTTGCTAGATTATTTTTTTTCCAGAATGAGGAATAGCTAATGAAACATTTAGTAATTATTGATTGTCAAATTAAATTTTATCTTTATTGGGGTGGGTTCACAAAAGTCAACAGCCAAGCACTTACACAGATGCTTGCTCACTACCCCCTGCCCAGCAGCACAGGGAAGAGGATAGGAAGATCACAAGTGAGAAAATTCATGGGTTGAGGCAAAGACAGTTAATGGATGAAGGAAAGAAAAAAAAAAACAAAACCAGTAAGTGACACACAGGCAATCTCTCAGCAGCTCCCACAAGCAGATTTATGACCAATCAGTCTCAGAACAATCGCCAGCCTGGGAGACAACTCCCTGCAACCCTCACCCTCACCCACCCTTCTTTTTCCTGTGTTTTAGGTTCTACTGCTGAGCATGACATCATATGTTATGGAATATCCCTTTGGACAATTCAGGTCACTTGTCCCAGCTTCTAGCCCACCCCCAGCCTGCTCTCTGAGAAAAAAACTTCACTCTGAGCAAGCACTTTTCAGCAACAGACAAAACATTGGTGTGATATCAACACTGTTTTAGGCACAATTCCAAAAACATGGTACCAGCCAAATTCAGTGCACTTATAATTATTCCTTGTTGAAAGCAAAAAGCAAATTGGTTAAAGAATGTTCTTGTAGTGAAAGTGTTAATTCAGGTTTTATATTTTCAGTAATCTTGTTCCTCTTTCCTCCATATATCTGACAACAAGGGTTTTTTTATTGATGATATTTCATTATAAAGACCATGCAGCCTATTTTTTACATACAAATTTCATGTCTTAGTTAACAAATACAGTTTATCAACAGCATGATATTCCTTTGAATATATGAATAAGTATACAACATATCTTTATAATTACAATTGAGATAACTTTTATTAAGTGTGTTCTTAGAAGTAATAAAATAGATTGTCCAAAAAAAACCCTTTGGAACCACAAACAGTAAAGATCACTTCTGTACTTCAAGGTAAATGCGTGTCAGGGTGTATTTATATCACTCTTATAAAATCGAATTGCATTCAATGCAATGTTTTTATTTTTATACTTAGAAGACTGTAAACTAAAGGTCATTACTATGGAAAGCCTTTGCTATTGTATATGAAATATGCAAAATAGCTGCATTGTTAATGGTTAACCTTTCCATACTACATCAAGTAAAACTAATAGAGACTTAATACTGCTTTTCATGTATGACTGTGTTAAGGTTTAACCCCGGCCAGCAACTAAGCACTACACAGCCGCTCTCTCATTCTCCCCACAATGGGATGGGGAAGATAATCAGAAAAGCAAAAGTGAGAAAACTTGTGGGTTGAGATAAAGACGGTTTAATAAGGAAAGCAAAAACCTCACACACAAGCAAAGCAAATAAGGAATTCATTCACTGCTTCCCATGGGCAGGCAGGTGTTCAGCCATCTCCAGGAAAGTAGGGCTCCAACACACGTAACGGTTACTTGGGAAGACAAATGCCATCTCTCCAAACGTCCCCCCCCTTCTTTCTTCTTCCCCCAGCTTATATACTGCGCATGATGCCATATGGTATGGAATAACCTTTTGGCCATTTTGGGTCAGCTGTCCTGGCTGTGTCCCCTCCCAGTTTCTTGTGCACCTGGCAGACCATGCGAACATGAAAAGTCCTTACTGAATGAACTTAATGGACTTTTTGTGGACATTTTACAAGGGTAGTCCATGGACTAAGGGAATGATAAACAAATAAGAAAATCTGATTTTTCAAAAGATAATACTCAGATAATCTGATTACATTTAAAAGTTTAAATTGAAATACGTGAAATAACCATTTGTTTAGTTTACACTATTCTTTTGAATTTTCATGTTTGAAACATGACGTGGCTTCAGCTGGGATAGAGTTAATTTTCTTTCTAGTACCTGGCATAGTGCTGTGTTTTGGATTTATTATGAGAAGAATGTTAATAACACCCTGATGTTTTTGTTGTTGCTATGTAGTGCCTAGAACAGTCAAGGACTTTTCGTCTTTGCATGGTTTGCCAGGTGCACAAGAAGATGGGAAGGGGCACAGCCAGGACAGCTGACACAAACTGGCCAGTGGGGTATTCCATACCATATGATGTCATGCCTAGTTTATAAACTGGAAGGAGTTGGCCAGGAGCAGCAATCATGGCTCAGGGACAGGTTGGGAATCAGTCAGCAGGTGGTGAGCAATTGCATTGTGTATCACTCGCTTTGTATATTATTATTAGTCATAGTATTAGCATTACTACTACTGCTATTTTAATTCATTTTATTTCCGTTGTTAAACTGTTCTCTCAGCCCACGGGTTTTCTCACTTTTACTCTTCCAGTTCTCTCTCCAATCCCACTGAGGGTTTTGGGAGTAATCAAGCAGCTGTGTGGTGCTTAGCTGATGGTTAGGGTTAAACCACAGCAAAACATGGCTGTTTTTATAAACTTTGTATGCTCCGGATGTTAGCATTATTTATTCATTGCTGCTGACAGGGAGTTCTGAGTCAGGAAAAACACCTTTTGCCCATGCGCCCAGGAGTTTCTTTTAAGCTCAGGGTCTACATCTCTATTAGTAAGATAATTGGTCTTGCCTGTGCTGTGGACAGTCTTGGCTCCAGCTCATCTCATAGAGCAGTCCTGCTCTTGCTCTTCCTTTTCAGTAAAGTAGATGTTCAAAAAAGAGGACAATTAAGTGAAAAGGTTTTAAAAGATGCAAAAAGAAAGAATGGAGAACCTATCAAAGGTAATAATGCTTCATAGAAGATCTTGAGACCCACAAGTAGTACACAGACTGCATGTGAGTTAGCTTTCATGAGCTTATGGAACTTGTTTCAGGCACCCACACATAAGCATCTAATGATACCTCAAATAACCTCAGACTTCTAGAACACCAGTCCACCATAAGGATAAAAGATATGACCCATGATCTATGACGGAATATCCTAGAACACATTGAGAACTTATGTATAGACAACTGTATAGACTCTTGGTGTACATAGTGTAAGTGGCTGCAAGTGAGTTAGCTGTACAAAATTCCATCGAGATGGGCTAATCAATACACTCAATTGACTCATCTCACCCTAAAATAAATAGTTATTTTTAAACAAATTAGTAGCTCTCCATTGGCTGTACTGATTATGAGATCAATTCATTTGTCAAACATAGGTGTCTAGTGTAATTTGAAGCTCCCTAGGCTGAGAAATCTACATGAGGCTTGCAGTTATGATAAAGGGCTTAATGAGACGCATGCCCATCTGAATCAGCAGCTGAAGGACAGATGAGTAGGTATAGGAAATTTCAAATTCCAGCATATACCTATACTTAGGGAACTGAGTTTCCCTACGTCTCTACCAGCCATAATGGCGACCTTGATGCCTTAGAGTGTGATACAGTTTAGATCTCATTTTAATGACCCACCTAACATCCAATTTCCAATTTGTAGAAGGCACAGCCATCCCATATGTCTTGTGTCATACCTGCAACCTCAGATAGAAATCTCTGCAGACCAGTGTCTCTGAAGGGACTTACATTTTGACAATTTGCTTATGTGTAGGAAGAATCAGGTAAATAATGTGTACAGTTTGGAAATTAAGCCCATCCCTATGTCTAGGTGATGTGAATCACCTTATGTAGCATATTAAGCATGTTGAACATATAGGTAGTAACATGCTAATAGAACTGGCTTCTTTGCCTCCTGTATCAGCTGTTCCATGAAACATGGTATATAAGAAGGACAGTGTATTTCTCAGAGATGAACATGTGGGAAGTGTGAAGTGTGGGTACATGAGATTCAGTTATGAACCATATCATACTGGTTATTCCTACATTCTTTAATTCTATTTTTATCTATGAGATTGGAAAGCTCAGAAGATGAGACTGAGAATATGCATCTTTCTATAGAGTGTGTAATAAACAAACATTGTAAAAATGGGATGTTACTTAGAAAAAAATATATCTATTCTATTTATGCTTGAAAGATTACTTCAGCTGTATCTAATATATCAAATAAGATAATATGAGTCTAGGGGTTTTATTAAAACATACAGGTCACTACATTGTTTTTTGATACAATAAGTTTCATGGGTGCAAATTAAAGCTATTATTGTTAATTAAGATTTAACTTTATTTTAACGGGGATTTTTTGGTGTCGTGTTTTTTGTTTTGTTTTGTTGTTGTTGTGGGCTTTTTTTTCTGCTGAATTCAAGTGAATGGGAGATATGGATTCCAAACAGGGAATATGAGGTTGCTTTTCACAGTCCCTGCATTTTCCATATTCTATAAATTAAATACCTTGGAAGTTCAACCAAGACTGCTTCCTGACTGTTCTCATTGAGCTACAAAGTAACTTTAGGAGAATTTCACCTAACCTAAAATTACATGCCCAGAATTCAGATATCTTGGACTGTATTATTCACTCCATTATTCATTAACAGCTGCTGTAGACAATTCTTCACATTGATTCATCTGTTCTGTTCTAGAAAGTTGTTTTACGTGTGAGTTATTTTAGTCTCTTGATGTTCTTACTGATTATAAAATATTTTTTTAAATATTAATGTTTGAATTGCACTGAATTTATGCAACTTGAAATAGTCTAAATGCTAGTACCTAAATTCCCATTAATATAAAAATAAATCTACTCACTGCAGTCTACAAGGTCTAGAAGGTAATCCAGATCACTTTGAAGTAGAAAAAAAGATAGGGCTGGATTCAGTTGCCCACAGATAGTCAGAAAATGCCATTTGAGACATGTGGCTACTAAATATGACATTACATGTAGAGTAGATTCATATCCTTCTGGAATAGCAGGAAAAGTCCCCGTGAGGTATCCCAGATATTACAAGGTGAAGCCTACCCAAAACCACAGTTCAGTCTTGGTGAGAACTTGACTGTATCTACCCAGCTCTAAATCAGATGATCGTGATAAACTTTGGGAAAATAAGAAAAGCACAAGTAATTGGTATGAGGTAGGCTTTCACAAAAACCGTGGACTTAATCTGCTTTACTTTAATGGTTTAAGTATTCCCAGGAAAGAAATGAACAAGCATAGATGAACTGTTAGTAACTTTGCATCAATGTAACACATTAGTGACCCAGGAAACAATGACTGACTTGCTGAGGCTGTGGAGAGTCTGGCCTGGAATGACATGATTAATGAGAGCATTGGCAGTTTGTGCTGACCATCTAAGTTATTCTTGTGGTTTAACCTGGCAGGCAGCTGAACACCACACAGCAGTTCACTCCTTCCCTCCCTCCTTCAGTGGGATGGGGGAGAGAATCAGAAAAAAAAAGTAAAACCCATGGGTTGAGATAAAGACAGTTTAATAAAAGAAAATAATACCAATAGCAACAATAATGGTAATAGAATATACAAAATATACAAAATAAGTGGTGCACAATGCAATTGCTCACCACCCACTGACCAATGCCCAGCCTGTCTCCAGCAGCGATCCCTCTTTCCCCTGACTAACTCCCCCTGAACATGATGTAATATGGTATGGAACAGGTCTTTAGCCAGTTGGGGTCAGCTGTACTGGCTGTGCCCCCTCCCAGCTTCGTGTACACCTGGCAGAGCTTGGGAAGCTGAAAAGTCGTTGACTAGTCAGCACTACTTAGCAACAATGAAAGGATCGGTGAGTTATCAACATTCTTCTAGTACTGAATCCAAAACACAGCACCATACCAGCTGCTATGAAGAAAATTAACTCTATCCCAGCTGAAACCAGGACAGTTACAAAGCAACAAACAGTGAAAACAATCAAAGGGGAAATTCTAATTGTAACTGTTCAGCAGTAGTAATTTGTGACTGAGGAATGATCTGGTATGGAGGGCAAGAAGGTCCAGCTACAAGAAGAGGTTAATCTGGATGACAGAAGGAATGCCAGAGGCAGAATGACTCCTTGCAAGTTTCCCTTGATGATGAGATAAGAAACAGCCTCAGCATTTTCTTGTAGACATCCTAGAATGGGAGCACTCAGGGACCACCTTTGGGCAGCAGAGCTGGGCTGGGGGATGGACACAAGGCTCCACTGAGGTGCCTCATGCAACTGCTTTCAGGACTGGTGCTGTTGCAATAGCATTTGAGGAATTTGCTTCTGACGCATCTTTGCAGACTCCATGTAGAACTGCTTGTTATGGTAGGAGTCTGCACAATATATTGCTCATTCATTTTTTTCTTTTATATTTAAGCACAAACATGTTTAATTCACCTTGAGGGGTACCAAAAAAATTCCCTAACACAATAGTCCTGCCTGTGTGGTGGAGAGAATACCTCCAGGACTGAGCACACTGTGCTGAAGGATGAACCCAAGCTGGAACTGCTACTTGTAAAGCCAGGACACAAGCCAGGACTCATACCTTGATCAGATGGAGTGAGAGTCCAGTTCCCCTGAACCTGAGCCTATGGTTTACCTGGAGTTGGCATTGGTCAGTGAACACATATTCTATACAGAGTGTGTGTATGTCCCCATGTCTATGTTCGTGTCATAGATTCAAAATTGCTTTCCACCCTCTGTACACGTTCCACTTAACAAATAAATTTTCCATGTTATGTCACTGAGTGATGTTCTTGTGACTACCTCTCCCTAAGTTCCCGTGACAGTCAGGATGTCTTTAATGGCCCTTGATACCTGTCTTGCGGACAACTAAATTAAATGTCTTGGTTGATAAGCTGACTTGCTCTGACTGTTTTAATTAAAGATAAGATTAAGTTCCTCACACACAGGCATCTTACATTATTTGAAATATCCTGGGGTATCTTACCTGGTATCCAGTTGTCAATCCAGAAGATGAAGATCTCTCTGAAGTCCAGTGTAATAGTTTATAGCCCCATGCAGATGATTTAAATCATTACAGGATGACAGGAGACATTTCCTTTTGGTTAACTGAATCTGTTTTCATCCTCTGCAAGAGGAATTTATAGATAGCTTATTTGCACATACAAAGATTGTTGACACCTAAATTTGCATGTCAATCGCAGTTTTAATCCCATCCTTAAAGTTTAATTAATTTTATTATTTTTTTTTAATCATATTACTATTGAGGATTTTTCCTATCATTTTGGAGCTAGTTTTCTACAAGGTGAATAACACAAGTATCATGGATCTAAACCTTGCAATGAATTAGACTCTAGACTTCAAATTATTATTATTTTTAAATACTTTTATCTGGTATAGGATATTTTAATGATAGTAGGTATAAATTTAAAAATCTTATTTATATTCACAGTGTACATATTCTCAGTGTGGTATTACAGTTGCTTCATTCTAGCACTAAGAGATGCAGAATGTTTCAGTGATGTTCTAATGGAAAAACATTTTCTCTTCTTGATCTCTTTTAGCTTCCACTGGCATTTCTTTGCCTTGGGTGCAACCTGTCAAAAGAAATTGCTCAACACACTTATTAATAGCAGTAACAGTATGCCTAATGTGATTCAATTAGCACAATCTAGTAGATTCAACCTGTGACTGCTTCAAGAAACTTGTCACTGAATTTTAGCTCACAACCTTAAGGATTGTGTGGAACTTATTCAAAAGGTCTAATGAAATTTTTTGTTTCTTAGAATGTTTAAATACATTCATTATTGGTCTATCTTTGTTTTTTACTTACCTCAGAAATTTTGAAAACAGAAGCCAAAACACAAAACAAAAGAAAGCACCTGATTCCCAGAAAAGGTAGTAATGAGTAAAAGCATTTTTCAGATTTAAAACTTGCTTGATGATATTAGCTTTTACACACCCTTGAAACTTGTTTGCACTGAAAGGGGCAAAGAATAAACAGCAGATATAGAAAACAAATAGAAATAATGAGTCTCTCAGTAAAGATTTTGGCATTGCATTTCTTGCCAGTTACTACTTAGAGACAAACACATGTGATCTCAGATGATATTTGAAAATGGATTGTGGACTAGGAAAGATATTTTGTCTGTAGGAATGGTTAATTAAAAAGTTTTAATAAATCAGTAATGAAGTCTAAAAAGAACAAGGCAGGGAATGAAAATGGTTAAGCATATGGGTCAGAAATAAAGAAGGCAGCAAACCTTTATAGCATGTTTTCATATACAGGCAAGATGCTCAGTGAAATGAACAGAAAAAAAAATTGCTTCACTAAACAGGCATACAAGTTGAAAATAGCTAAGTGGCAAAAAAATTGATTATGCTTGTCCATGATGTGATAGTTTTTTATCAGATCAAGCTAGAAAACACCACTATAAAAGACTGTGTGGTCCAGGAGAAATATCTGCTGTTTGAATCTGACATTTAAATACCAACTGTCCACACCTCCCTACTTAATACAAGTTGGTGGAGAGTGAAATCATTGCAAAAAATAGTGAAAGAAGGATCTGTGCCAGGAATTAAATATGAGATGTTCAGATGTAATTTGCTCTGGAATCTGCCAATACCTTGGTTTTGTGAAGATGTATTTCTCCGCTAAATTGTGGAGATTTGCACAACCTGGAGAACTAGAATCTTTTTATCTAAGGTCCAAACTCAAATTATTTTACCACATCTGATCAATACTGGGATAGAAAATGTTAAAGGGCTTAAATGGATTAAGCTGTCTATCAGCAAGCAACTTATAAATAAGTACCAAAACTTCTTGCCTTTTACTGGTGTTTTCTGTCTGTCCAGCCTGCAGTAAAATACACTTTCAGTGCTGCCCTCTTACATTCTTCCCCAGCTCCTTCCCCCAGAACATGTTGTTCCAGTACATCAAAACAAGATTCTAAATGATTATCAAAAGTCTTGACGGCTACATCTCACTACCTACATGCTCTTATATTTTATATATGTTATTTCAGCCAGCTCATCATATTCATCAGCAGCGTGTACTTTAGTAGTTCATTCACCTGATTCTTCTCTTATATGTGCACATAATTTGTTATTACTGTGTCAGCAAACTTTATATTAAAACCTTATGGGTTAAGAGTGATGAGATCTCAAACCTATACCAGTAAAAGCAAATAATAAAATACAAATCTTTTGATATTTTACTTTTTAAGAGCATAAATAGACAGACAAAATCAAGGACCCTATTGGTAAAGAAAAAATAAAAAATAAAACCACATGAAAATTCAAGATCATAGATGTCATTGCTCTAAAGAATAAATATACAAAAGTGTGGGGAAATGAAAAAATATCTAAACTTTTAATGTGTAAAAATAGAGAACAAGGTAATTTATCACCATCAGTATCCTGGGGATTTGGTCCAGAAAGTCAAAGAGCCACTTCAGAAGCTGCCAGAATTCCCTTAAAAATTATATTCTGGAAGCATGTCTCTGTTCTGATACCTTGAGTGCTAAAGAAGATGAAGGTATTAATTTAACAGTAATAGCCTTAAAATAATACATGCTCTCAATATGCTTATCAGAATAGAGAAATTATTTCTAAGTGTTAAAGGTAGAGCAAACATGCAGTTTAAGAAGAATTCATCCTAGCCTCCACAGATTTAACTGTTGGTGAGACTTTGTGTCCTAAGTGTTTTGAAAAAAATCAGTGCTGCTTCCTTTTATGTTTCTGTGTTCTGCAGCCTTCACAGAATTTTCTTCAAAGGACAGAAAACTGAATGCTGCACCTGATGAGTAGTCACTGAACTCAGAATCACGCACTGCTCCTGTGTCAGCATTACAGATCCATGGTACTTCTGAGCAGTACCAACCTGTTCAATTTTTCATGCCATTACACTACATTTTCTCAAAAATGTAAACTTTTAAAAATCTGTTTGCTTTATCATCATTCTACCCAATGTGGAAAATACTGAATTGAATTCCAAAGTGGAATGGGAATTGGTTATGTTGACTGAGAAGGCAAAAGCTGTGTTTGTACATTGTAGGAAGAATGCTACAGAAGTTAAAATAAGAACAGGTCAAGTGTGTTTGGAATTTAGAATCAATATTTAGAAATCTTTTTTAAGGTTGTATTTTCAATAATAAAATATTTAATTGGGTTTCAGAAGTCATTAATTTCAATCACAGTTCTGTCACTTGCTTGTTTGGGTGACCAGGCAAACAGGGTGTTGAAATAAACTCTATTTTAATAATAATAACATCTATAAATAAAAGCACAAAGTAAGAGTTAGGAAATTTTTGTTTGTGTGATTTTAATGCAACTAATTATTTTTGTTACAACTACTAGAAATCATAACATTTGAGCAGTGATTGTGTCATAAATATCTAGAATTCCACTTTCGTCTTAGAATGATGCAAATCAGTTAATAAGGAATTTAAGGTTTCATTAACTGACAACAGTTTTTCTCTAACGCAGTGGATCTTCTAAAAAAACCTGGGGTTTGTTTGATATGGTTTTCTCAGTGGTTGTTATCATTTCATTCTTTCTGCAACTTTTCTGATTTCATAGGAATCATGTCCAGTAAGTATGTCTTGAAATAGTTATAGTAAGTAAAATGTCTTCTCACAACAACTCAGAAAGATTCAGTGACTCTTCAAAAGAATAATATGCTCTTCTGAATAGAAATTTTACAGACTCAGAAAACCTCAAGGGGACAGAATGGATATTACTGGAGGAACTTTTACTCACTCAGTGGTGAGTGAATTGTACAGACAGGCTTGCGTTAAATATTAGAAAATGTGCAAGAAAATCATCAATGACAAGAGAGAAAGAGCACATCAGATGAAATGAAAACAAAGACAGGAAAATATTTGACAGGAGCTCTTGAAATATTTAGATCACATGGGGAAAAAAAAAATCTCTTCCAGCGATGACTATGATCTTTATTCAGACAAATTTTTCACCTAACTAGATACAGGTTTTTCCTGTACATTTATTTTAGTTCATAAAATAGAGCTTTGAATTAGTACATCTTATAATGTTACAACTTCCTCCAATATACTTTTTCCTTTCTTCAGCTAATACAGAATTGTAACAACAGCTGCTCTCTCTTTTGCATTAGAAAAAACACATAGATGTCTGCCTAAATTGTATTTGCAGAAAAAATTAAAATGTGATTACTGATAACTAATGAAGATAGTACACCTAGTTCTGAAAATCCCAGCATCCTCAAGTGGTATGAAATTGTTATGTTGGGAAAAAAAAAACCACCTGAAAAAAAATCAGTATGATTTTATTATGAATATATTCATATATAAAAAAAAGGTAGTGGAGCTAGGAAATGCTACAACTACAGAATCAGTAGTAAAATCTTAGCATTTGCAGAGACCTAACCAATGTTTCAGTGAAGTCATAATTACTTCATTCATAAACATTGATTACAATAGACTGAGGTTTTTTTCTGCGTCATACCATCATTTCCAGTACTGCACTGATCCATCTGGCACTGTTTTCCTTTCAATAGTGCCCTAATGTTGTTTACATAAATACATTTTCAAAAAAGATAACTGGGTTACTGACATTACTGAGGGATCTTTTGAGTGGGAATAAACTTAACCTTTACAGAATGTGGAGATTTACTGTACATATATGTAAGTAAAAACAACATAAAACCAAACAAACCCACCAAAAGTGAACAGGTGAAAAAATGTAACATTGAGTTCAACAGACTTTCCTCTTGGCTAGTTCTAGGCCATAGACTTCAGTGAAGTGGAACCTGAAATTAGATTACTGTAGTGTTTCTTAAGCTTATGAAAAAATACTGTAACTTACAGAAGTTCAATATACTTGCCAGCTCAAATAATTCTTACCACCAGAAAAAATTGGTGTTAAGATTTTTTTCAAAAATAGATCATTTAACTTAGGATATTGAAATGGATTGATGACCAGAAATATAGTCTTTGGGAATGTTTAGATTTAATACTACTTCTTAAGTCTATTGGATCAAATTGATTTTGCACTTCTTCCATTCCAAATTCCTCCATTTTAACAACATCAGAAGGTAAACATACAAACAAACGAAGTGGTAATTGTTGTTTACTTCATTGAAGTTCCTTTGTACCAATTTTCTGGTACAAATATTCAATATTTTATCATTAGAAATAAAAAGTTGGCCAAGTTTATCAAATAAATTCAGATGCTTAATTTATGCATACAACTTTGAAATTCAGCTGATAATGTTAAAGAGGAAATACTTTAGCTTCTAAACGATTTTAGTGCTATCTTTATAGCAAAAAATATTAATTTGGTTACTACTTTATGTAACAATTCCTCCATGTCATGATATATCTTGAAAACAAACCTAACCGCTGAAACATACTCTATTCAACCTTCAAGTAAATTTTACATTTTATTGACATAAATGGCTCACTAAAGAGATCCATTCCACAACAATGTACCCAATTATGGTCTATGAACTGATCAAAACCAATTTTTAGAAATTTCATTAGCGATTGTTTTGGTGTTTTTTTTTTTTTTCTTTTTGTCATTATCTGTGTTCATTCTACCAGCCTTTGTCAGGTTGTGTAATACAATGGCCAGCTCTTGGTAATATAACTTGGGTTAGACTTTCTCACATGCACTGAAATTTTTCTCACCTCACATAGCATTTATCAAATCTGTGTATAATGTACCTTAAACACCTTAGAAAATTTAACTCCAAGAAGTACCAATATTACTCCATTATTGTTTTGGAGATTTTTCTTACCACCAGCTGATGCAAATTTCAAGAAAATCTGAATAAATCCAAGATCATACAACCAACTCTGAAATCCCAAACTGTCTTTCTTAAATTAAAGTCAGGACTACATAAATATGTGGTAACTGATGTGGTAAGAAGGTGAAACAGTGGGGTAGATAGTATGAAAATTAACCATAAGGTAGGTGGAGAAATAGTAAAAAGAAAAAAAAAAAGTAGTTTTACCATACCTGCTGTCAGTCATCTGAAGTTAAAATCACACAGTAGTGACAGTCACTTATTTGTCCCTTCTATTATTCATGTCAGCTCCAATGTCATGCGCAAGAGACTGCAGCCAGACAGTTGGGTTTCTTTTTAATTCTTCCTCCTGACAATGAAGGATTTTGAAAAGACAGTGAAGGTTTCCCTCTTTTCTCATTGTCTGTGCTGCCAAAACTTTCACCTGCACACCACCTGTCAATAAAGGTCGTAGGTGACTTACGCTGCATCCTGGCTCTTAATAGCAGTATATAGCAGAGACATAGTGACATGGAGAAGCCAAGATACTACAGGGCTTACAAAGATATTTTAGTAGAAGAAAAAACTAAATGGAAGAAAGGAAGATGGAAACATTGTGAGAAAATGGTATTTATAGAATAAAGACAGGTACTAAATACAAGGGGAAAGTAATAGAAAAAGAAAAACAACAACAAAAAGAGAAAAAGCAAGTCAGACTGGCTCAGGAGAGGGAATGACAGGCTTCTATAAAAAGGGAAAAGGGAATTTTCTCTGTAAAGAGACTAAGGATCCTGCTATTCCCTTCCTCCCCTCCCCCACCCCCCTACACCACCCCCACCCCCCAATTCTATTACTGGCTGCAAAGCAAACTTTGAAAAATATTGATCATTTTTCTGCAAGGACAGCCTCAGTACTGGACACGAACATAATGTTGTTGTTTTCCTGCCTACCATTTGACAACATAACTGTCATTCTTACAGCCTGTTTCTGGAATCAGGGTAATCCCCTGTGTGTGCTGCAATGTGCAATCTGTGCTCTGTGAGAGAGGTTGTAAAACATACTGTGTGCTTAAGCCTGCACTTCACAGAACCACAGAATGGCTGAGGTTGGAAAGGACTTCTTCAGGCCACCTTGCTCACCCCTGCCCCCCATCTCCTCACTGCCCCAGTTGCTCAAGCACAGTCAGTTAAAGCAGGTTGCCCAGGACCTTGTCCAGTTTGGTACTATCTCCAAGGATGAAGACACCACAAACTCTCTGGGTGACCTGTTCCAGTGCTTGACCACCCTCAGTGTTTTCTTGTGTTTAGATGGAATTTCACATGTTTTATTTTGTGTCCATTGACTCTTATCCTGTCACTGGGCACTACAGAGAAGAGTCTGACTCCCTTGTTTTCATTCCCTTCCATCAAGTATTTATAAACATTGGTAAGATGTCTCTGAGCCTTCTCTTCTCTAGGCTGAAGAATCCCAGCTGTCTCAGCCTCTCCTCATTTGAAAGATGTTCTAGATGAGCCACTTGAAGGCTCACTGCCTTAATATCATTTGCTCTTGGTTTGGAGGACGGTCCAACTTCTTTATTTTTTTTTTTCCCCTCAGTTTGGTTTTTAGTGGTGTTTTTGTTTATAAGCAGGCTTATTCAGAGACTGATTGCTCAGTTCCCAGGCTTGAAATCCCAAAGATAGCACCTGAGATTCTCTAATGAACTTTGTACCTGGGATTCCTAGAGAGAATAAAATCCTGCAGTTTTTCTTGTTACTGAAACAAACCATATCATTAAATGAGGTCAATAGTGAAAATAAATTGTAACTTTTGTCATTCTTACTATATACGACTGCAGTTTCTGTCATCATATGGCTTGAGCTAACCATGTAGGTTTTTAATAAGAAATCTTCAGTAAACCAATGACATAAATAACTGAACTTTTAAACTGAAAATGCAAGATACTGTTTTTCTTTTATCACATTTTGAATAGTTCCTTTATGTTATCAAATTCACAGAATCACAGAATCGCAAGGGTTGGAGGGGACCTCCAGAGAACATCTAGTCCAACCCTCCTGATAAAGCAGGTTCACCGAGAGCATGTTACACAGGACTTCGTCCAGGTGGGCTTTGAATATCTCCAAGTGAAGGAGACTCCACAGCCTCCCTGTGCAGCCTGTTCCAGTGCTCTGTCACCCTCAGAGTAAAGAAGTTTTTCCTCACATTCAACTGAAACCTCCTATGTTTCAGTTTGTACCCATTGCCCCTTGTCCTGTCACTGGGCACCACTGAGAAGAGTCTGGCTCTGTCCTCGTGACTTCCACCCTTAAGATATTTGTATGTGTTGATGAGATCTCCTCTCAGTCTTCTCTTCTTCAGGCTAAACAAATCCAACTCTCTCAGATGTTCCTCATAGGGGAGATGCTCCAGTCCCTTTATCATCCTAGTTGCTCTCATCTTTCTTGAACAGGGGAGCCCAGAACTGGACACAGTACTCCAGGTGGGGTCTCACCAGGGCAGAGTAGAGGGGGAGGATAACCTCCCTCGACCTGCTGGCCACGCTTCTCTTGATGCATCCCAGGATACCATTGGCCTTCTTGGCAACAAGGGCACACTGCTGGCTCATGGTCAGCTTGTCGTCCACCAGGACTCCCACGTCCCTCTCGGCAGAGCTGCTTCCCAGCAGGTCAGCCCCCAGCCTGTACTGGTGCATGGGGTTCAACCTCCCCAGCTGCAGCACGCGACACTTGCCCTTGGTTAACTTCATCAGGTTCCTCTCTGCCCAACTCTCCAGCTTGTCCAGGTCCCGCTGAATGGCAGCACAGCCTTCCGGCG
>BOSO01027600.1:0-30641 GCA_018403395.1 Gorsachius goisagi
CGAAATTACCTTCCATCTTCTTCTTTTGACAGGTGCCCATTGTCTATAGTTTCAGCTACATTAATAATTACCTTAAGACTACTCTCATTGTCCTGAACTTAGTGTTCAGTTGGGTAGGGCTGTACAGAAGAGAACATAGCAGCATTCGTTGTTGCATTTTGTAGTTAACTGATTTGATCCCATCACCCCAATGCTGAGAACTAAGATATATAACATTTTCATCATCATTTTTGTTACACAGGGAGGCCCACAGGGGAGCAGATCCCCACCTGCAGCCCGGGGAGGACCCCATGCTGGAGCAGGGGGGTGGGCGAAGGAGGCTGTGACTCCGTGAGAAGCCCACAGTGGAGCAGGCTCCTGGCATGGTCTGTGGCCCCGTGGGGAGATGAGGCCAGGCTGGAGCAGGGAGGAGTGTGAGGAGTCCTCCCCCTGAGGAGGAAGGAACAACAGAGACAGCGTGTGGTGAACTAAGCCAACTCCCATTCCCCATCCTCCTGCACTGCTCGAGGGGAGGAGGGAGAGAATTTGGGAATGAAGTTAAGTCCAGGAAGAGGGGAGTGTGGGTGTAAGGTGTTTTAAAATTTGGTTTTATTTCTCATTACCCTGCTCTGACTTAATTGGCAATAAGTTCAATGAATTTTCCTGAGTCGAGTCTGTTTTGCCCCTGACAGAAATTTGTGAGTGACCTCTCCCTGCCCTTAGCTCGACACGTGAGCCTTCCATTGTATTTTTTCTCCCCCGTCCAGTTGAGGAGGGGGAGTGATAGAGCAGATTAGTGGGCACCTGATGTCCAGCCAAGGTCAACCCACCACAGTAGGTCAGTTGTCCACTTCACAACATGGCCCATACACCACTGAGCCAGCCCACCTAAGAGGATAGGACCAGACAACAACAACCAGCAAGAGGAAGGGATACCTAAAGCTGTTTCCATCTCCAAAGACTATAAGCATCATTAATCCACAGCCTAAAGGAATAACCAAGGGAAGGTGGGAATACCTTAAACCAATATTATCCCTGAACATGATTGACATGCCATGGTTCCCCGGTTAATCCCTCCCGTGCCAAGTCAAACACCTTGGAAAACCATGCTGGTGGGCACTGAGCACTGGGCTGGCAGGTGCTGGGGCTCCTCGTTGCTGGGAGTGGTGATGGGAAGTGATGCGCAAACGATGAGTTGATTTTCACGGTGTTGAGGCCCCAAGGGGGTGTTAATCTGCACCTGGGAAATGTCAGATCCAGTCAGTGAAGCCCTAATGGATTGTTTGCTTTTCAGCAGCGGGGGAGTGGGAAATGTGTAGCTTGCGTAGGCTTGGTTGAGTCAGAAAAGAAACAGCTATTCCCTTGTGCCATCTGGGACAAGCGGGATGCAGTGATTGCGGAGAGGATGGAGGGCTGTACTCAGGCATTTGCTATTCGGGATGCTCTGCCTCTTCTCTCCAGGGAGCTAGAGCCTGGCAGCAGCTGGCAACAGGACGTCTGAAATGCCTTCTCCTTGCTTGAGCTTAGATGTCTTTGTAGCTACAAGGATATAAGTTATCATGAGCCTATCCTACCCCCTTCTGAACAGGCAACCTCTTATGCCTCAGTCTCCCTATGAATCTTTCTGCAAAACTGAGAATTTAATCACAATCCACATATAGGCATGTATACACACTCACATGTATGTATATACAGAGAGTAGTAAATTCCCTACAAAAAAGGAAAAAGGGGTTGGGAAGAAGTCTGAAGTTATTTGTACATTCACATTGAATTTAATGAATAATTTAAGCTAGGAAAGAAAAGACAAAAGGCAAATTTCAAAAAAATAAAAAATTTCTGCTTGGACAATGTCAAGCTTAATGTTTCAGTTTTACAACTTTTTGTTTCAAGGTAGTATTTTCATTCAAAAATGACCTAAATTTCTAAAGGGATGAGGACCAAAACTGGAAACATTAAAGTTGAATAAAATTATTTGTTCTGTGTGGAATGAAACATTTTGCTTTTAAACTCAAAAAGCAAACAAAATGGCTTAGCTTCAGGTCAGTGAGTCACAAGCACAACTTCCCCGTATTTTCTATGTTTATTTCCCTTTTAAAATATTTTTTGGGGGTCAAAAGGAACCAGATTGCCTTCTCATTTGGGGGATTTTTTTCAGCTTTGATGTAAAGTGAATCCATTTCTTGTGTACCTCCAGAGTCATCAACAGAGATACTTTATTGTCTCAATTTTTTCTCATAATTTCCTGGCTATTATTGTGCTCTCTAGGTTTATCTACACTGGCAGGTGTGCATGTCTGTAAGCCCCTTCCCTATTCAGTTTGACCCATCACCTGTGCTGTTGTGTATTCAGCCCTGTAGTCCACTCAGTATGATTTTGGCCATCACTAGAAGAAGGCTGGTGCACTGGCTTTGTGTAGACTTGACACTGCAGGGTGTCAGGACACCTCTGGGCTTGCCGTTCCCTGAACTGGGTGTCCCCGTGATCACAAGTGTCCTGCGGCCAAGGGGTCATGCCTGACCTGCCTGAGCTCAGCGCTGGGGACACCCCACATGGAGAAGGGCTGCCACCCCGGGCAGGTACTGCCCAGAAAACCCCAGGCCTTTGTGTGCCCAGGCTGGGCGCTGGGCAGCTCTGCCACTGGTGCTGGGGACCAGGGAGAAGGGAGGAGGTGGTGGTGAGAGGGGGGATGAAGATACCCCCAGGTGGTCCCAAGCATGAGGAGGAAGAAACCCCCTCCATGAACTTCACTTTCCTTCTTGCAAAGACATCAAGGTGGTGACAACTCACAATGTCACAACTCTTCTGTTGGAGGTGACTGCTACCTTTGATTGTAGGACCCAGAAGGACATTGGCAGCGTGTGCATCACACTAAATAAAAAGTGGACACTAAGAGGTTTTTCTTGAATAACCATTTTAGGGTAGAGAAGAGGAGATGCAGAGGTGTCCTCTGGACAGTTTTAGTCCAGACTAGCACAGCAGCACGTGTCCTGGTCAGGATATGGGACAAATTTTGAAGCCTTCAGGTGAAAATGTTTTGGAGATAGACATGAATTAAGCCTTGAGTATCATGCTGAGATGAAAAACATCATTCCTTGTTAGTGGGAAAGACTCAAGGCCATAACAGTTGCCTGATCACACCACCCTGATGATAGTGCTATGCTGGGATGAGCCTCAGAGCGCTCTGCTAATACCACATCTATATAGACCGGATATGGCATTGTGGGCATGGTTTGGCTATCAATCCTACCTAACCCTGGACCCTGGGAAGGCTTTTATGTGGCCTTCTGGATTTGGAGGACTCAAAGGTCAAGCTGTTTACTGAATGCCTACAGAGGACAACATGTAGGTCAATCTGGAACTTGTGTACTAAGTGGACCTTGACTTGGGAGAATTTGGGCTGAATTAAGATTCACTTTGGTTGAGGTCATATCTGGATCTCATTGGCAAATTCTCCCCAACACAGAAAGTCTTTAATTTTCATGCATCCTGACTTACTCAACTAATTCACTCTGATCCCTGGGATGTGACCTCTCCACTCATTTGCACAAGTAAAAACTGACATCTTCCTGAAAAAGGTCACTTCCTCTTAGCATCAACCCAGCATCTTGGCTTTGAGTGTTTGAACCTCTCAACTTTTACATATGAGTTTGAATAAGCAAAGAAGAGTTCCTTTTGGAAGTTGAGAACCTCAGTCTGTGCTAACATCAAACACTTCCCCCTCCATCTGCAGCAAACCCAGATTCCCTCTCCAATCTCTTTGCTGATGTAAAGTAGCCATTCTTAGCAAAGATGTCATTTACTGGTGCTTGAAGGCTTAAAAGCTTATAGAGCTGCTTGAATAGGGGAATTTGAAAAGAGAACTTTTTTGTTAATGAGAATGTTTTTAGCAATTACGATGTTTTTAGTTATGTGACATTTTTTATCACAATACCATTGTTTAAAGGACTTACCAAGCAGTCAGCAAAGCAAGTTCAGCAGAGCAAGAATATCTATCAAATTCTTTGCTTAAAGAAATGTCCACTGCAAATCCTTTCTGACGCAATGGTGTTTCAAACTCTTGGCAAGGAAAAACAATGTCAGAAAGTTCACTCCAAAAGTTATCCCTTTCCATACCTCATCCAGCCCCATTTGTCTCCCTGATGGCTCTGCCCAGGCCCTACAGAGGGCAGGGGTAGGTGCACCCTCTTGTAATGGGATCCCTTGAGTTAGAGTTGATACTCCAGCTCGGACACTCTATGCAATGCAAGTGACACAGCTCTGAAGGTAAAAAGTGAAAAAAAGCCTTGTGAAACGTTCCCCTTCTCTGCAAGCTGCTCTTGGTACCTCACCAGACAGCAAAAAAATTAGGCATTTCTTTTCCTTTCTCTTGTGCAGTGTCAGTGGCCCTTCTTTAAAGTCCCATACCCTTAGGACTGCCTTCTCCTCTATTGAATCCATCTGACTTCTTATTTCAGAATTTCTCTTATTTGCTGAAAATTTCTGGAGAGTTGGAACTGGCTTCGACAGCAGCTGTCAACAGTTCTTGTTTATTTACAGGGGAGGGGGAGAGGGGAGGTCCTGGGAGAGTTTGGGATACACAGGCTTACCAAAATCTGTATGACAGGAAAGAATAAGAGAAACAGGACGTACTGATCTTGGCACGAAGTCGGGCAATAGTTATCCTGGCACAGTGTGCCTAAACATTGTAAAGAAGCAGGCTGTTAAACTGTCAGCATGCATTTCTGTGATCCAGGATGATATGAAACATTTCCTTGCAGCCTGGGACTCGAGAGAAAGGAGTATTTGAAGTGCTGAGCAGATCCTTAGAAATCAGATATTTCCCATTCATTGTGTTGCCTAAAGTCACTGTGATTATCTTCAGGCAGTGATATTGCCAAGTGGCCAGTCCCCCCTGAACTTGAGACACCATCAAAAAGAAGAAACCTGAGTCTCTTTCATTCCAGACCATGGTTCGGCCCCTGCCTGGATCCTGGCTGAGGGTTATATTCCCTGCACTATCCTAGAGGGACCTGGCTTGGGGAATGACATCTCCGAGCAGACTTCACACTCCTACCTTCTCACCCTGCCACAAACCAGGATCCCTCCTATTGATTTTTAAGATGTCACTTTTCCTTAGCAGGACCCAGAATCTGTGCCTGCCACCTCCTCCAGCCTTCCTCCATCCCCATGTGCTCACCCCAAATGCTATCCCATTACAGGACTCTCCACTTTGCTTGGGAGACTTAATTGAGAGATCTTCTGGGGTACTCACCATGACCTAGATCTCTCCAGAGTCCTGGGGGTGGCCCAGGAGCTCCTACATGGGCACAGTTTAGTTGTACCAACACCCCTGCCATCCCTTCTGGTTTCTCTGATCCCTGACTATCTCCCTTAGGGTGGGTGAGGACATCCCATTTTGCTTTTCCACATCCCTGCGGGGGGAAGGATACCACTACCATAGAGAAGCTGGAAGAAAAGACCCTTCTGAAGGAAATCCTGGCAGCCCAGAGAGCCACAGGCCCCAGAGCCAAAACAGATAATCACCATGGCACCACGGCACATCAGGACACTTCCTGCCTCCTTTCCTGTAGACCTTTCAGAAACACACATCCCAGCTGCAAAACTGATTTTTTTCTGTGTCATGATCTGCCTCCAGGCCCCTCTTCTGTCCCCTGACCACCAACATGTGCCAGCTGAGACGAACCATGAGACATCTCTGCAAAATGTATAAACATCAGCTGCCTTGTCTATTTAGCCCAGAAGCTCTCTTGGTCTCACATCTCACTCAGTGCTTGTGTAGCACCTAGCACAGGCAGCAGGGCCCTGCATGTGGTGGGGAGTGCTACCATGCTGCTAATAATTAATAATAATATGGGGCTAAGCACATCACCCTAGCAGAGCATTGACTGCAAAGCAGCCATGCAGCCAAGAATGAAGATTAAAAGGGGGGCAGAAATCTAGCAGAGAATTACTTAATTTAGTACATTTTAAACCCAATAATTATTTCTTTAAAAATAGAATTTGCTGAAGCAAATTCTAGCTTTTCATTCTTTTCTTTTTTTTTTTTTTTTAATCACTGCATAATAAAGTAATTAGTAATTTGTGTCATTTTGGTAATTTTTTTCCTTAGTATAATCACAAGGGGTGACCCATTTCCACAGCACACTTTAAAAAAAAGTATAATAAAGAGAGGCAAAAATCAGAGCTGATGTTTGAACCTTATCAAAGTAAGTAATACATGTTATGCCTCCTCAAAATTATGATTACATCACTGCTGAGAATTTATTAGAGAAGCCTTGGATGGTGGAGCAGGGCAAATACTCTGCAACAGATTCTGGTCTCAGCTGAACCCAAGGAAATCCAGTGACTTCCCCAGGGTAAGTCAAGCAGATGCATGGCTCCGCACTGATAACGGCTTCTTGTCTATTTTATTTGGATGTACAAGACACAGCCAAATTTTCCTTGTTGGTGTTTGCAACCAAAGCAAGGAAGGAAAGGAGAAAGAGAGAAATGTTTGGAGTGAGACATGGGGAATGTGGCATCCTCTGCAGAAGACCGTGGAGGTGACCCTCAGCCAGCTGCCTCCTCAGCTCAACCATCTTCTGAGAGCCGCAGACTGCTCTCAATCTAGTGCCTCACTTGGATAAATCCATTTGCATGGTAGAAAAGATGATCTGCTCTCCACCTTCATTCAGCCCACAGCTTAGAAAGACGCTGCTAAGGTCTTAGGGGGATTTCAGAAAAGTTCAGTAAGATCCTCTGTCTTCTCCATGCAAGTCATGAAGCCCTCCTATGCACGCTGGTGTCCTCTTAATTCAGTATGCACCAGCAGCTGGGCAAAGGGCAAGAGGTTTTCCTTATATGTGACTTTCTGGCCACTCCAGGCTCCCTGGTGATTCAGCACTTGCTAATTACTCATCCCTTCTACTGGGCATATCTGCTTCCTGGCATTTTGCAAAGCCTCCAAGGCAGCTGGAATGAAACTGGAAAACTGGGCCCTGACTAGTTGCTGACATGGATGCAGGTCTGTCAACCCAGGGTTTGTACTACCCTGCCCTCTCTGCCAAAGAAGGTTTGCAGCGTGAGCCGAGGTGCACCGCCCTTCCCTGGTCTGAGGTGATTATAGGTCCCATCGCTCCTTTCTCTTGACATGACACCAGGCTGGAGGTTGCTGTGGGACCCTTTTCCACAGGAGGGGACATGGGACCCAAAATCAGCTCGAGTAGTCTGGCTTTGTAACACAGCGGTAAAGCAAGATTCAGCCCTGGCTCCTTTTGCAAACTGTGCTTCTGGTTTTGTCTAATGACTCACTCATGCAAAATGCATAAGCAGTGGCTGAAGCAAAGGTGAGCCCTCTGAATTTACCCCTTGCCCCAAAACGGATGTGAGAGAGACTCCCGGTCACTTAGGAACCGAAATAATGCTGACACTCCTCTATCTTTCAGCCTGACTTGTCTGCAGACCGAGGCTGGAGTCCTTCAAGAGTGAGCCAGAAGACAGTAACTGAATTCATTTGGCACCCTCCCTTCCTCTCTCCCTCCTTCCCTCCCTCAAGTAAAGCCCATCACCTGCACCTATGGCTGTGGTCTACACAGCTTTCAGTCTGCTTTTGTCTGGCTTAGACCTCCCTGATCCCTCTTACCCCTGCCAAGGAGGTAATAACACTCAGGTCAATGGCTGGGCTGAAAACCCCTGCCAAAAGAAGGTACCCCTTGCTCCCACCTAGGCCAATGCTTATCCTTCCAGTTTCTCTTCATAATGGTCACCGTCCTCTCTTCCCTCTCATCCTGGCATGATTTTAGAAGATAAGGCAATAATATCAACAACCCCCGAGAGACAGATTTTTCTCTCTAGCAATCCAACTTTTCCAAAAATATTGGAGCCAGGAGACCATGGAAGAGCAGCGTCCTGCTACATACATATTAATGCTGCCTTTAATCCTTCTCAATCAATTTGGAGGAGCTAAGTGGGAACTTTGATATTCTCTGAAGTGTTTTGCACTCCTGTCCCTCTCTGCTGACACCCATGTTCATACTATTGCCTCCAGGTTGCCCCTGGTGTCAGACATCTTCAGGTTGCCTTCTTGCCCATTCCCTGGCCTGATTTCCTCCCTAGAAGCACACAGTAGCCACCACATTTTCCTTTCATCAGAATCTCAGATGGACAAGACATGTTCAAAGACAAATCAAGCCCCATCCACTTTTCCCCAACCTTCTGCAGTCCAGGTGTCACCAGAAGCTGGTTTTGAAGTTGTTAGCCTGCACCCTGTTTGTTTGTGGAGCAATAGATCGTCTGATACTCTCCATATGACTTGTAAATGCCCCATTAACACCTACCAGGAGTGGGCTGGAGGAAGGTGAAATCTGGCAGTGTGGCTCCCACAAGGCCAGTTTGAGAATAAGGAACAGATGTCACCTTCCCTGGGGTTTACAGGTGTCCTGGTTTCAGCTGGGATAGAGTTAATTTTCTTCCTAGTAGCTGGTATGGTGCTGTGTTTTGGATTTAGTACTAGAAGAATGTTGATAACACACTGATGGTTTAGTTGTTGCTGGGTAGTGCTTAGACTGGCCTTCTCAGTTCTCAGCTCTGCCAGGGGCACAAGGAGCTTGGAGGGGGCACAGCCAGGACAGCTGACCCAAACTGACCAAAGGGCTATTCCATCCCGTATGACTTCATGCTCAGTATATAAAGCTGGGGGAAGAAGAAGGAAGGGGGGGCATTGGGAGCGATGGCGTTTGTCTTCCCAAGCAACCGTTGCGCATAATGGAGCCCTGCTGTCCTGGGGATGGCTGAGCACCCGCCTGCCTGTGGGAAGCAGGGAATGAATTCCTTGTTTTCTTTGCTTGCGTGCGCGGCTT
The DNA here is from genome assembly GCA_018403395.1 of Gorsachius goisagi. Classification (NCBI taxonomy): domain Eukaryota; kingdom Metazoa; phylum Chordata; class Aves; order Pelecaniformes; family Ardeidae; genus Gorsachius; species Gorsachius goisagi. Next base: position 8,817 of record BOSO01027600.1, read on the forward strand.
TTGCTTTCCCTATTGAACTGTCTTTATCTCAACCCACGAGTTTTCTCACTTTTATTCTTCTGATTCTCTCCCCCATCCCATTGTGGGGGGAGTGAGGGAGCAGCTGTATGGTGCTTAGTTGCCAGCCTGGGTTAAACCAGGACAACAGGGAAATGTTAGCAACAGCAGGAGCCCAGGATACCATCTGCCCCTTTTCCCCTCCACCTCACTGTCTGGACACATTTAGAATCATAGAATCGTGTAGGTTGGAAAAGATCTCTAAGATGATCAAGCCCAGCCTAACCCTGCCATCCCACCACTAAACTATGTCCCTAAGCACCTCATCTGCCTGGCTTTTTAATACCTCCAGGGTTGGGGACTCAACCACTTCCCTGGGCTGCCCAACCCAATGCTTGACCACTCTTTCAGTAAAGAAATTTTTCGTGATATTCAATCAAAACCTCCTCTGGCTCAATTTGAGACCATTTCCTCTTGTCCTATCATCCATTACCTGGGACCAGAGACCAACACCCACCTCACTACGACCTCCTTTCAGGCAGGTGTAGAGGGTGATAAGGTCTCCCCTTGTCATCTTCTTCTCCAGGCTGAACACCCCTCATAAGACTTGTGCTCCAGACCCTTCACCATTCATTTCTTTCTCATCAGAGGGAAGGTGGTTTCCTTTGTGGGAGTCTTGCCTGTCAGGATTTATGCTGCAGGTGTGCTGAGACATCAACTGACCCACGAGCCCAGGCATTGCCTCTCTTCTTGCCCTCATCATCTTCTTTTTGCCTGTTCCCATAGACTCTGAAGACTTTGGGCTCAAGACAATCTGTTTCTTCAATATTTGTGCCATATCTAGTTCAGATTTCTCCACATTTTACATCCATACAGATTAATTAAAAACAAACAAACAAACAAAACCCAGTTCTTTGAACTGTTGGCTAAAATGCTGCCTGAGATGGCTGCATACCAACTGCCTGTTGAGAATATCCATGGCCAATGCTTATCCTCAAATCACGCCTGGGAATTGAACAGGAGTGTGCAAGCTGGCATGGACTAAAACCATTTCAGGAGCCATCCTAACATCAAAACACTGCAAGCACCTATGCTCCTGTGCTTGCGAACATTCCTGAACTGGTGATTTGCCATGTAAAGGTAGCTGCAGGGTAATATAACTTCTTTACTTTGAGGGTGACAGAGCACTGGAACAGGCTGCCCAGGGTGCTGTTGAGTGTCCTCTGGAGATATTAAAAGCCCACCTGGACGATGTCCTCTGCAACCTGCTCTAGGTGAACCTGCTTTAGCAGGGGGGTTGGACTGGGTGATCTCCCAAGGTCCCTTCCAACCCTTGCCATTCTGCAATTCTGTAATTCTGGGATTCTGTCATATAGCAGTCAGTTTGTGTTTGGTGGATACAAGTTCAGGTCCAGATTTAAATACCTGGCTGGCATTAACCTAGCTTTATTTGTCTATCTCAGAGCTAGGCATCTGTAGCTCTGTTCATGGTAAAGGAAGAGATAGGTACTGTTAGGGTATGATTAATCTGACCCCTTCTGAGAGAAGCTCTCGCTAGAAGTTGTTATTTTTCAGTAGGGCATAGGATGTAGAGCACAGAAGTAGTTGCAGGCATCAGCTTTTAATGAAGTAAGTGAATCTTCCTTGTCCTTGGTTACCCCAGACAAGTCACTATGTCTCTGTTCCTCAGCAGAGAAATGAGGCATTTTTCTTTTTTCTCAAAACAGCAGAACTTACAGCACAGGCAGAGATGGACTAGATGTCTTGGCCCTGCAAGCCAAGTGTGAAGCCAAACCTGTTTTCATGCACAGAGACCTTCATACACAGACACAAGGATCTTTTCACCTCCCAAGCACTCCTGAAACTGTCCTCCATCCCTCTATGCACTTAGCATGTGAATACACCCTCCCTTCTGTAGATAGGATGGGTAGACTGGTGGGTGGTTGCATTCTCCAAAAAGATGTTTAGCTCCCTTTCCCTGTTGGATCTATTCAGTGGGTGTAGGAGAGCTGTGATCACTCTTCATCACCACCACCCTAATGAGTCAGACTCCTTTCCTCCTGTCTCCTCCTAACCACATCAGGGACATAGTTTGGACATATGTGGCAACCACATGTCCTTGACCCTACATGTTGTGGAGAGCATGAGAAGAATCTTCCCACCCTCCCTTCTGCCAGAGGAAAGCATGTCAGCATTTCTTTTCAGCAGCTCTTTCTTGGGTTCTGGTGGGTGCTGTCATTCATATGTAGATTGCTTAATAATCCAATGTATGAGTGCTTACTCGGAGTGTCAAGGGTTATTTCAGAACCAGCTTTGGGGAAATGATATCAAAGGGGGAGAGGGAGGGAGGTGGTCTGGAGAAAGACACATTGGAACAAGGAACTACAGAAAGGGGGTTTTAATATTTTTTTCTATGAAAATTGCTGGAGGCAACTGGCTTTGTCCCACCCCGTGAGCTGCCATCACCAGAACTCCCCAGTACTTCAGAAGAGCTTGGGTGGATCTGCACAGAGGCAGGTGCATCTATAGGCTGCAGTTTCAAGTTTCTTTTGAGGATAAGCACCGTTATCTCCAGCTGGAAGTTAATCCCACAGCAAAGTCCTTTTTGTGTTGTCCTTACAGTGTTTACCGAGTGCATATGTTTCCATGTGAGACTGTCTCACAGTCCTTTGCATTGCAGTGCTTTGAGTTTCTTTCTCACTCAGTTATTCCAACAGCCCAAGAACTCCTCTGTCTGCTGGAAGGAACTGTGTGAAAGAAAAAGGACGCACAGTCAGGTTTTGGTACATGTCCTACACCCTTACTGCACTCTGGGTGACTTGTCAGCTCAGATGTAAAACAACATTCATCCACCTCACATTTGGGTCAGGCTTTTCTTCAAAACTTCATAGGGGGTTCAGTTTAAATCCCAGAGGAGCATTTTTCTTAGCTGCATAAGCAAACAGAGCTCTCCTAGCTTCCCTGCTGCAGCACCTCAGCTGTCGGTGCACAGTGCACGCTTCAATGCCCTTTCCCTTTTGCAGCCTGTAGTCATGCTCAACCTTGTAGTATCTGGAGATTTTCATGGAGGAGCAGAGCTGGAGGAAAGGGAAGTTTTGCTTTGACACCATGTGCAAATAATCTATCTCCGTCATAGGCCAAGCTTAAGTCCAAGCCAGTTCTGAAATCCAGACATGTGCAGCACTGGATTGTCTAAAGGCAAGGGCTCCTCAGACTGAGCAGGGATGGTTGTGCAGGGTCAAGGATGTCTGTGCCACATCGTAATTGAGCAGCAGATTGCCTGAGGTCAGCTCTTGCTCGAACCTCTGGTGGAAATAAAGTGCCAACAGCAATGAGGACTGAAAGGGGGATGAACGTAGACAGCTTGAGTGAAAGCACCCAGCATCTGGGATCCCCTTCACTACAATCTCCTCTACAAATTTCCCACCTCAAAGGTAAATGAAGACCAAAAATGGATAATTTAGTTCCGAGGGGCTGCTAGAGGGATGGGGGGCACTTGTTGTAGCTAATGAAGGAATCTGATGCATGTTTCTACGCTGTATGAACTTTGTGGCAGAAATCTGAACCATTTCAAACAGAATACTTACTTTCTTCCTACAAGCTTCACTGCTGACAGTTGCCATGGGAACGCAGCCCACTCACCAGCCAATCACGTGAATAGATTTGTTTTGTTAGTAGTAGTAATATTAGCATTATTTTTGGTACAAGAGACTGATCATTGCTACCACTTATGTTCAAATAACCCTTTACTGTAATACCTTTGATGGGATGTGTGCTTGTGCCTGTGCCCAGTGCTGTCTGGATAAAGGAGTGCTGGCAAATGTGCTGTTGGTCCTGAGTGGCTAAGAGAAAGCTTTCCTTCATTAGGAGATGATCTATCTGCCTGTTGCCGTTAGGTCCTGAATCCCTGTGCTAGGAGGGAGGGGAGTGAGCTATGAATCTCAGATTGTCATCTAGGCAAATCTGATGCCGGAGCCACAGAAAAGAAAAAACGAGAGCGGTGGGGAGGTGAAAGTGGGAGTGAGTATTGTAATAGCAATAGAGCTAATGGGGAGAGTTGGGGGACTGAGGAGGAGAAGATTAATACTAAAGGGAAGGAGCCTGCACTGAAGTGCAGTTTGTCATGCTGTTTGCAGATCTGGTCATGCAATTTGCAGATCTGCTCATTGGACATAATAAATTGAGCATGCCATACATCATATCTGGAAGAGCAGATCCCTTTGCAATTGACAGCCACAAAGACTCCTTGTTAGCAGAGGAGGGCTTGACTAAAAAGGCAAGTTGAAGCAAAGGATGATAAACGAACAGTCTGAGCAGCAGAATAAAGGTTTTTGCTTGTTGGACTGTGTGCTTCCTGCAGAGACAGAGAGACAGGGGACAGGCGGGCATCTGAACACTCTCCATCTCTCTAACTATGCTGATGTACTGTCATGGGGGTCACTTCTGTGCATAAAAGATGTGGATAGCATAGTCCACATTTACAGGAAAATTAGAGAAAGAACAGCATTCGGGATGAATTCACCTCAGAGAAGTGAGAACTGCTTCACCTTGACAAGTGGTGCCTCTTCCAAAGTGTCCAGAGGTCTGCAGCAACACGGCAGGGAAAAAGGTTTAGTGATGAGAAGTCTGAAATTTATGAGTTTTCTGCATTTTGTAATCATCAGGCTCTGCTATGATAGACTTGTAATCCATCCTCTGCCTCCCATGTCTCTTTGGAGTACTTTTCATTTTCACATGGGAAAATCTTCCCCGGTTCTGAGCATCATCTATATATGTGCATGTGGATGACTGCTATCTGTATATATGGGATGAGACAGAGAGAAAGCATCAGTGAGTTGACATGCGTGACTTCACCATCTCTTCTGCCAGTTAGAAAGTGGGAGATACATACTTATTCCAAAGACCCAAAGCTATGGGTAATAGCGCCAACAGAGATAAGCTGTCCTTAGTGGTTGCCAGTGATTCCTGAGCTCATGCTCAGGCACGACAGCATGATGTGTTGGGAGATGGGATGTGTTTTCAGGCTTCATCAAACCAATTATAAGCCTCTTATCCTGCAACAACTTTTCCTGTTGTTTGCAAACCATTTTTGGTACCATCAGCATGGTAGCCATGAAAATAACATCACTCATGAAATGTACTGCTTTGCCAAAGTCTTCCCAAGGAGAAGCCCAAGATCTCTTAAAATATTTGTCAGGGCATTAGCCCCTGAAAAAGCCACAGACAGATCCCAAAAATACTAATCTTTTTTTTTATGGGAATAAAATAGTCTGTGGTAGAGATGTGTTGATTCAAAAATTCTGGTAGCATCGGTGTTATGGGATACACAGGCTGGTGATTTACCTCCTTTGGAATTTTCCCCTGCATTTGTCAGCCATCACAGCATCATGTTTGTTATTCTCATGCTTGGTAGAGTTCCCAGTGTTGTCAGATTTCCCAGTTGAGATTGAAGCAGTGCTGCATATATTCTGCCATCCAGAACAACATGGGGTGCTCCAGAAAAACCTCACTTCCAGAAAGACCAGCTGGACCTCTGCACTGCTTCAAGGTAGCTAGCTGTGACTTCAAGGTTACCAGCTGCAGGAAGGGTCTGAGGAAGAGTTTTTGCCAGTAGCTGTTTATAAGGACAGCAGAGGGGATCGAGGACTTGAACATCAGCAGCATGAATCCTGCTCTAGATCACGCATCCTGCAATTATATCATTCAGTTACTCCTTGTATCAAATTCATATTAGTGCTTCTTAGGGCTTTGCCATGATTACTAATCAATAGCAACACTAACAAACATCTCCTCTGTCTTTTTTAACCCACAAACCAGATTATTAAAGTCCCTTTTTTTTTTTTTTTTCTGTAGGGGAGCTTTTATACATAATTATACTCTCTATTCAATTTGTGTCGAGTGATATTCCCAGGTATAAATCTCCCTGCATTTGTTCCTGCAGAATAAAAAGGAAACCTCAGAAGGGTCAATGTGGTGCTGAGCTATAAGATACAATATGCTTTGGTTTCCTGGAGGAGCCACTTGCCAAGTTAGATGCCATTGTATTTCTCGCTTTCTAACAGTCTGTTGTTTGATGCAGCTGATTTCTCTGGTAGGAATGTATTCATAGGGCAATGTAGGAACCTAGTCTACTGGAGATCTTTTGCAGTGCACTATTGAGAAGAAATGTTTTTAACTAGGCTCCTAAAGCAAAGGTTGTGTGATCAGCCTGAACGGAAGGGCAGAATTCATCTCAGCTAACTGCAGGTATCTACAGGTGGACATCACCACCTGGACTTGTAATCCAACTCTTTTTCTCCCAAAGGGAAAAAGCTACTTCAGGGGAAATATTCATCTGACTTATTCTAGATATCTGTTTTAGAAGACAAAGTCATGCCTGAATCACTTGTTTCTTTTGATAGACTATCAAGTAATCTAGACCACTAGATCACAAGGAAAGGTGTACTCTGCAGACATCCAACAACAGGTGAAGGGAGTAGCTATTCCAAGAGCAGAGAGGATCATTAATAGCTATCTCACTTATTAATAACTATCTCAATTGATCACAGTTTCATCCAATTTGACCTTGATCAGCTGCTGCAAATCACAACATGTGATTAGACATTGGCTGCAGCCATGCTAGATGAACTTCATCTCCAACCTGGTATGATCGTGCTGTTGGTTAGAAATTTGAAAATGCTTATAGGAAGTAATTTTTTTAATTAAAAAAAAAAAAAAGAGAAAAAGCATTGTTTAAGAATGAATGATGAATACATAGTTCTTCTAAGTGTTCATCTATCCAAGTGATGTAGATAACTATTGGCATATGTCAACACATGAAATCATGAACAGCTGAAACTGTTACCCATGGAGATGGTCCTGAAGAAGCCGTATCTCTTAAACAGGCTGAAAGACAAATAATTATCATTCAGTAAGCCTAACTGGAACCTTCCTTAGGGCAAGAGTGGAGGAGGCTATAGAAACTTATGTAATTAACAAAGTGGTCTGCATTATAATTAAACCAAAAGCAGAAAAACAATTCTCTGGGTAACTGCTAGTTAGAGGACATTTCTTTTGATGGCTTTGTGCTGTTTCATTTTTAGTTGCAATGCACTAGATGAGATGAGCTAGATATAAGGCTTTCCTACGTAATTCTAAGCTGGAGCGCTAGATTGTCTCTGCTTAATGGTGAAAATTGGAGTGAGAAAGATATGTGTGTACAAAGCTGTATACCCACTTACGCGCACTTTTTACTCTCCATCTCCTGCATACACCATTAAAACAAAGTGCTCTGAGTGTAAAACAGTGGAGCATTAAAAAGCCATTAATCATTGCTTTGTATTCCTTGCTGCTAGATGTTAATTTCAATTTACCGTCACCTATTCAGTTCCCCTTCAGCGGAGTGGCTGGCTCTGTTCCTAAAGGCCAGGGCAATGAGGGAAGGGGGAGAAAGTCACCTCAGGCAGAGATGGGGGGATGTGGAGGGTGGAGGGGGTCCCTTGGGACATCATTCTTCTCTTCCCTCTTTTCTCTGTATTTACATCGGGAATTAGATTGACCAGATGGAGGAGCTTTCAAACTCTGCTGAAGGAGACAATGACATTTCCCAGCTGTTCTTAAAAAAAAAAAAAAAAAAAAAAAAAAGAAGGAAGGAAGGAAGAAAATTGATGATTAATCACGTCTGGCCCACGGGGTAACAATTACCATCATGTTAACTGGGTAAGATTCAATAGTGAGGAAATAAGGAGAAGATATCCTGGTCTCTTGCCAGCCAATTTCTACCTTCTGTGGAGATGACTTTAGCCAGTTGTGGGGACAGAGCCATGTGCCAGACATATAGGAAAGGTCAGGACTAGACCCACCCCACTAGACTTGCAGGTGAGGGAATGGAGACCTTCAGTGGGTTGTGCTTTATGCTGGAGCCTACCTTGTCCTTCCTGGGATGTTGGAAAGGCTCCTGGACAATCCTGATACTCCACCATAGTGCTTGAAAGGAGCTGGGGTGATGGATCAGTCTGGGTCCTTGAGGTGAGGTGTTAATGGATGTTTCAGCTTGCTCTCTCCCAATATTCAACATTGTTCTTATTAAGTCATGGGGTAAGGGTTTGTTATGTCTGGTCATGACCTGAAGGAGCTGTGGCATTGGGATATAATATAAAAAAGAAAACACCATCACTTTATATTTCTTTAATACCAAAGCCCAGTTTTGGTTATTCTTAGAGTATCTACGAGTTCTGTTGCCTGTCCCTCATTCCCCTAGAGACACTTTGTTCAGTGGATTCATTTCTTCTTGCAGTTATAGAGTTTTATGATGGGGTTCAGTGTGACCCCAGTTTCCCCAAAGCAGGCATCCTGGTTTTCTCTACGCTGCAAGATGAACTCCAGGCTTGCAAGCAGGCAGCAAGACATGGAGATGTATGAGAGCTCCTCTCCATGTTGCTGGTTCTAGCCCAGCCATAACTTGACCATACAGCATCCACTCTGTGTTTAAGAAGGCTTGAACGTGGCACTGAGATGTATCCCACTATCCCCCATCACAGAAGCAGCAAAACCCTTCTAGGTCTTCTGGGATCCCAGAATATATGGGATTCCATATTTTTATATTTATATATGTGTATAAAATCTATCTAGCACAAATGGATGAGGTGGATAGCAGCAGAGAGAGATGCTGAGTGTCCTCAGCCTTTTCTACTGTAGATGGATTAGTGGGTCTCATCTCAAAAGTGACAGTGCAGTGAGCAGGCAGGCCAAGGAGGACAAGATCTGTATGGTCAGGGGATATGAGCATGTTCAGAGGGCACATTCCTTTAGGAGCTAAAAAAGCTTCTCTGTGATCCTGCACTGGCTTCTGCTGGGCCATGTGTGGGAGTAACCAGTGACTTTAACAAAATATTTGGTCCCACTGAAGCCATGCTCTTTGACAGCAAGGTATGCCATGCCCCACAATGTGTTATTTTCAAAATGTGATGCCAGAGTATGTGCTTTGTGACTTGGAGTGTGACAGAAACTTGACTGAGTGAGCAAGGCCTGTTGGGACAGTGTTGGACCCAGTTATCTCAGCATGAGCATTGTGTCTCTCTGGAGAGGATCCCAGTGAAATGGTCCTGTCACCTTGCACGGGTTTTTGCTTACAGTGAGCCACTGGTTCACTCTGGAAGGGAGCCAGGGAGCACATGTGTAGGATGGATGCCTGAGGGACAAGGCTCTTTGAGCAGTGAGGCAGAGTCCCCACTTGGCTGTGTGCATGCTCTGCTCAAGAAGAAAGAGCTGAAGCAGGTCCTTGTCTCCAGTGTCTCCTCCTATGAGCATCTCTTCAGATCTGGCAGATGGGTCCAGCATGGCACAAAACCAATCAGAAATAGCTTTGGCACAGCTCCCTGAGTGATTTCAGATTGCACCTCCTCTGGCCACGTGGCCAAGCTGGAAGAAGCGTTGGAAAAAGTCAACTCTCAGCCTGCAGAGCCAGGATCTCATTAGGCATGGCAGAGGGGAGCATGGAAAACAAATACCTGGCACTATGATTTCTCTTTAGCAAGAAGGGCATAGATTGTGGTCTAGAGGCAAACACAGTATTTGCAACAGATCCTCCCACCTGTCATGCCCTGGTACTGATAGAAGGTCTCATTATAGTAATCAGCTGTGGAGATGGCACTATTTTCTCTCTCAGCTTAGGCTCTGAATTGATATCAGGGTCTCTGAAATAGGCAGGCTGGTGAGGATGCTGCAGTATGCATGAGCAATAAGAGGGGTCTCCTATTAGCACCGACCTTTGGGGAAATGAAAGTGAAGAGAGTGGAGAAGAAATAAAAAAAATATCAAGTCCAAGCCAGTGGAATGTCTCTTGCTTTGCCTGGTTTATTCATTGCTGCCTGCTTCCTTATTTACTGTTTATTTATTTACTTGGAGGCGAGGTGACCTTCAAAGCTGCTGCTTGTCACTAGAAGCCTCTTGGTTGCAAGTTGCATGTTAATTTTGGCTTAGACACTGAAACTGAATGTCCTAGGCATACTGCGGTGGAATCTGTGCCTCTCATTTTCTATGCTATTTAAAAGCAGGGGTCCGCTTTGGGTAGCCAGGCTGGATTTGCAGACTTAAATAATAAAAGGCTGTAGGGAACATGTGGACCTGATGATGCAAACTCCCCTCATTTTTATTCCACCTCAGCCCACTCATATCAGGGATGTATGACTGTCTGCCATAGAGGGATTGTTTGCAGGTCCCACAGCAGATGTGGAAATGTTCTCTTCCTCCAAACTCCATCTTTACAGGGAGCAATCATCTGTCTCCCACAGATTCAATGCAACAGAATTTATTTTCATTTTTAACAGCCTGTAAAACCAGGCATCTTTCCTCCATCCTTGTCCACCTATCAAGGAAGTCCACACAATTCTTCAAGGTGGGTTTATAGCCTCCAGAGCAACAAGGTCACTGCAACGACAACCACAAATGCATCCAAATTGCGTCTATGGAGAATGATGTACAGAGTGACTGTACTCATAGTGGCATGATGAAAGAAGGGACTTCCAGGGCAGCAGCCAAAGGAAAATATCAGATGTCTGTGGTATTTGTACCACTGCCAAGATGACAGCAATGATTTGTTGGCAGCCATACACTTCAAGCCAGGACTTTGCAAGCCAGGCATCTTGTGGCAGGGTCTATCGCGTGCCCTGGACATGTCCCATTTGGGACACTTCCCTCTGTTTCTTTATTATTCCAAATAAATTCAGTGCTCTGCTTAGTGTCCCAATTAATGCAGCCTGCTCTGGATCAGGGGCTGACTCTGCGCTATTCTGAACAAACAATGCCATTTCCCTCTGCTGTTAGACGGACGCCATGCTTCACCCAGAGATGGAGGGGGTTTTTCTGGGAGTGAAAACTTATCACCCTGGGTCTGACTTGCACAGACAGAAAATTTTGCTTCTTTGAAAAGCAGAGGAAATGAAGGCAGGAAATGAAGGCAGACAAAAAAAAAAAAAAAAAAAAAGGCAGGAAACCAGTTTCTTGAAGGGGAGGGGTGTGAATGATATAAAGTCTTCCTTTTCCAACCTTAAGAATTAATTATGGTGAAAATTGTCCCAAACAGTGGAAATATTACATTTAAGATATAGGTGACCCTTTTCTGAACACACAGCCTTAACTTGGCTAATCCTACCCATAATTTAGGATGAACAGCCCTCTAGGAGGAGCTATTTCTTTCCCTTGGCAACAAGGTCTATTTCAAAAATAAGAACAGACAGATGTAATGAGGGAAAAGGAGCTCTACACCGAACATTAGAAAAATACGTTACAACAGATGAATGGCAACTCAGACACAGGCTGATTTCAGCTAAGCCCTCATCTCTAAACCAAGATCTTGAGAGCCTACTGCTGATACGGAGAAAGAGGGAATCTCCTGCAGAAAATCAGACTATTTTGGGTGTCTGCTGACTACAGGACAACCCTAGTGACTGGGCTCCTACCAGAGGCACATCAGCTCCATGCCTTGAGTCAGACAGATGATCCCAGGGTGTATAGAAAGCTCTCTGCAAAGGTTTGCTTTTGTGAACAAAGAAAGCCTGGAGCATGGGCAGGAGGGGGAGAGCCTGTGCTGGAAACAGCAACCCCAAGACAGCCAGGCCAGTCCAATGATTTGAAGCAAGGTCTTAGAGCAATGCCCTAAATTCACCAGAAGAGCTGACGCAGTCCTCGCATGTCTAAGTTTGGGCATGTTGAATTAGATGAGGCAAGTCATTTTTTCCTCTGGGTATGGAGGAAACGGGGAGACCCAGTTCTGATGTCTGTGCCTTGCAAGGGAACATCCAGTTCTCAGAAGAGAGAGGCAAAAATTACTCAAAAGTCTGAAGGAAAATCTCTGACCAGGAGACATTTCTAACACTTACCCTGTTCAGTTTAAAATAATGAAGTTTGAGAGGTTACCTCCTTGTGGAGACGGGAGAATTTCAGAGCGGGGAATGAAGAAAAGCGTAACTCAAGCCAGGCTGGAGGGAATAAAGAATAAGGTGAAACAGGGAGAGGGTTTAACGTGCTGGAACAAGCTCTCAAGGAAACTAGCGGATTTTCAGTCTCTTCAGAACAAACTCTGGAAATTAGGTTTTAGTTCAACCTGGACCCTCACTGAGAGCAGGTGGGGAAAAACAAGTGGGTTATGATATAAAGATTATATAAACTTAAAGTCAATAGTTGCTTTTAAGCATATCAATCTGTGAAATGAAGCTAAGGTTCAGGCCAACAGACTGATGGTGGAGCCCTTTCCAGGTTTTGGAGCAAGATACACACTGTCGGAGCATATGTAAGGATCCATCACTCTGCAAAATTTAATTTTGCAGCCCTGCTCTGATAAAACAGGGAATAAATGGCTCCAGGCATGCAAAGTGAACAGGATGGAGCAGTAGTAGATGCAGAAGTGGAGGATAGTGCTGGATACCAAGCCATGCTGCTACTGTTATCAGGAAGAAGCACAAGTGTTGTTTTCCCAGGAACAGCTACAACGATACCAGGAGTTACCAGTGCCCAAATCTGAGCAAAGGACCTGACTTCCTAGAGCCCTGGCTTGGGCAGTGCAGGCAGTGGTGTGGTTTTCTCTGCTACACGACTGCCTCCACCTATTCCTTGGGATAGTCCTGGTAGTCAAGAACTGAGCTTAGTTTTCACCCTCTACCTTCCCCAGATTTCAGCTTGGGGGTTTTTAGCCTGGGCCCTCCTACTAATTTTTTTTACCAAATCAACATCTATTCCCTTTCTTACAGATACATATTCTCCTTCCACCCCCACCGGCTTGCAAAGATCTTGTCGTACCTCTGCAGCCCTGCCAGGCTCATCTGAGGCCTCATGATCTGCTGTCAGAAATTATAAAGATGTTCCCAATTTCCAGGCTGAGCAGCCAGGATCACATTTGCAATCAGTTTTAATCACAAGTGTAACTGAGTGGATTGCAAGTGATAAGCCCCGTCTGCAGACAGCTGTGATGTAAAGAATATGACAGTTCAGAATTGGGTCTGAAGGTTATTTTGGGGGAAGGCAGAGAACCACAAAATTAGGCTCAGTGCAGGGGAAAAAGAGAAAGATAAAAGGAGAGCCAGTGCTTCAAACTCACACTGCTAAGAGATCCCCTCCCTGCCAGGCGAGAGAAGCTTAAATAATCAAAATTAATTTGTGGAGGAAGGCAGCCACTCAAAGAGAAATCAAACAGGTGACCACAGCTGGCATGAAATTTCACAGGATGAGAAGGCAAGAGGGCTGAAATGAAACAGCTACCAGCTGGCCCTGCCTTCTTGAGCCTGGAGGAATAGAGACCCCTGTTCTCAAAGCACTCTGATGCTGAATACATGAGAAACAGCCCTTTGGAAGAAGGGCCAAGAAAAATCACCTGGGAGCAAACCTGGTGTCTTCAAACGCATTCGTGGCTTTTGCCAAACGCAAGTCACAGGTTAGCTGAACGGCACATGTAGAGCGGCAGATACCACAAGCTCCTGCCTCATGTTTCTCTTTGCCATGGCCACAAATCTGCAGAGCAGAGTCCTCGCCATAGTTTGTCTCCTGCTCTGATGGCCGCATGCTAGACCCAGCCTGGTCTGCAGTCCACCAGTGCCCTGCAGCTTTAGACAGAGAATTATAGAGCAGCAGAAGTGCAGCAGAGCAGCATGGGGTAGATGGAGCCTGCTGGGGAGTTTCCTTTCCTTCATTAGGCTTGGCTTTTCCACGGACGTAGTCATCTCACCAGCTGCGCTCCATTGCCCTGCACCAGGGACAATGTTATTCACAAGGCCTGGGGTCATGCCGTAACAGATGTGCTTTGCTGGAGCAGAGATTGAGGTACCTGGAAGGAGCTGTCAGACTTGCAACAGAGGGGAGCAGAGGCATTAGTCCATCCATTAAGCACTGTCTTCTGGTCACAGAATCTATGGACTTGGGAAAGGCAGCAGCTTGGTTCACTATGTCATGAGACTTTACACATCAAATCTGTGATCACACCCTGAGCTAAGGAAGGTTAGTTAGGATTTCTCCCATAGAAATGGGAATGGATGCAGACCAAAGGTTTTTACTGCTGGACCAGGCCATGGGTCTATTTATCCTGCCCTTGCTGGGTCATTCCAGGCCGTTGGTCCATCCATCCACAACTCTCCTCTTGTCACAATGGATCATGGCATCACCCATTTCTGCATCCCGTGTCTTGCTGTACTGCTGGTGTGCTACCTCCTGGCCTGTCAGATCAAATCACTGGCTTCTTCCGCCTCCAGCCATTGCTAATATTCAATGAGTCAGAAAGGAGCTAAGATCAGCTTGACCTTCATCAATAGGATGATGTCACATACTGAAAGAAAGACATGATAAAGGTAAAAGCAGGCAGTTTGATATCCCTACTGATTTCTGTGTCCAGAATTGTAAACCACAATAAAAGTATCTGTTCCTAACAAAAATTCAGTTACCTCTGCTGACCTCAGTCTGCATGCTGCGTGCTTGGAGACAGGTATCAGTCCAGGAAAGAGCAACCTTCAGCGTATTCACTCCTTAAGTAAACTCTTCTCTAAACCTGAGTTGGGTGAAGGTCAGTCTGAGTGGAAGAAGGGAGAAAGGTGGCCAACAAATTTCACTTAAATTGTCTTTTGTTAAAAATGTACCTGGTGCCATTTTGTACTAAATTCCCAGGAGTCTGTGCACTTGTTATAGGGAAGTAAATCTGACTGAACTGTTAATGTGGATTAGCAAAACTGCAAGAAAGCACAGGTATTTTTATTCAGAGTTACAGTATCCTTAGTCTGATGTGTCCTGATCCCTTTGGGTGTAGTTATTTTCCCCCCAGAGGATAATGCTGTCTGACTAATTCACCTGTATAATATATTATATCTCTTCCAAATTTCTGTGCCCAAGCCCAGCTTGTGTGTTGCTTGCGCTGCTCTCCAGCCAAGGGCTGGGGGATGCTGCAAGAAGGAAGGACAGGTATGTAATGCAGGACAAACTGGTTGAATTTCCACTGGATGAGTGAGCTTAACGTTATTGAATCAGCCTGCACCTCCTTGGCCCATGTGTCAAAACACAGCATGACAACCATCTGTTACGCCTTCACACCCAGCCCACATGTTTCTAAGATACTTTTTGCACAAGCCTGGGTGGTGCAGGCTCTCTAGTGCATGTGGCCCTTCATCACCACTGCAGGGCTGAAGATAAAGAGTACTTCCGGTGTTACGAAGACAGTGTCTTGGCTTGAAAGTGGACACCATGAATCCTTCAGAACAACTGGCCTCTACCTCAGCCTTCATATAAGGTGGTCATAGAGGGAATGAGCTGGGAAATTCATAGGACACTAAGGAAAAGACATGTCTGCAGTCATTCCATGACCCAGTTGAACTACAAGACTTGAGCTCTGGTATTTCTATTCATTCAAAAGGGCTCTGCCTTCTTCAAGCTATCTTCTGCCTTACCAATGAAAATTTCCAGCTCTGTCTTAGCAGAAAAGTTTCCCACTGATTCGTTTTGCTGCTGGATGCCAGTGAAATATTTCTGAATTTTCTGCCTGCATACTTTTCCTTAGACTAGCTCACTAATATCCCCCAACTGAGTGCTTTTTTTTTTTACTCGTTTAAAAGAAAAAAACCCCAAAAATTCTCCTTATGGGCTGCTGTATGGAAAAAAATGGACTGGCAACTTTTGAAACCCAGGCAGAGCAAGGATGTTTCAGCACCAGGAGTTGTGTCTGATAACTTTGGGCTAAATCACCTCTACTGGCTCCGCTGGCTTTCTGAAGACATTTTTAGTGAGTAGGAACAAGTGGTTGACAAAAGATCATCCACTGGAAGCTTGTTTATCTTTCACAGGAAGAATCTGAGCAAACGCAGGCATCTTCTCTGCAAGAACATAAGAAATACAGTATGAGGTCACACTGATGGTCTAGCTAGCCTGACTATCTACCTCAGTTGCCATATGAGAAGCCAATTAGAAGCACATATAAGCCCAGCTACTTCCCACAGTTCCTTTCCTTTATAAACCCCCATCACCAACTGCTGCTGCATTCATGACTTTAGATGCTTTCCCCCTGCTTATCCTGTTTATGTGAGCGACTATGTGAAGTGATCATTCCCAGACATATTTTAAACCAGTAGAGACATTTTAATACTTCTAGGACATTTATTTTGGGTTCTTTTTTCGGAGATAGATGCCTTAGACCAAGCAACAGTTGGACCTGGTGATCTTAAAGGTCTTTTGCAACCTAAACAATTCTATGATTCTATTCTATATACTATGCCATTTTAGTCCACTCTGACCATGAGGGGAGTGCAGGGTAAGCAGCTCACATGTTGACAGCTACTTTGCAGTTGATCAAGCTTTAGTGAGATGTCCCAGTCCCAGCAGAGGTGAGCCTGTTTGCTCCTACTCAATAACTCACTCACTCTGTAGATGTGTAAGCTGTTGGATGGAGCAGTGACCGTGCTTCAATCAAGTTAGATGTGTTAGTTGGGATAAATTCTAGTTTCCTTGACCACTCCCATTCCAAGTGGGTTTTTTGCTTCTGCAACCTCTCTTCTCTTGTATTGTGTTTACTCTGGAGGAGTTACAAATCCTCAACAAACCTGGTCTGCATCTGCACAGACAGCTTCAGCTACTGCCAGATTTCAGAAGGGATCCTAATACCCTTTACACTAGCACACAAAAGAGTCTCCAGCTGTTTCCAACCCTCCAAGAATATCCATCTGGAGATCAGAGCCCTGGCATGTCACCCAATAGCACATGGACTTTAAAAATAAGGCCTCAGGGCATAAACAAGGTCAACTCCTGAGTGTTCACTTTCACATGAATGCCTGCTCCAGAAGCTGAAGATCTGTCAGCAGATGCTTCCTCCTGCTGTATAGCCAGACTTTGCACGTACACCCAGTGCCATCAGTGATATGTGCTGCTCTGCTCTTTGCCTCTGTGTTTCTCCTTCTGTAATCCAGATCACACCCTTTGTGACCCTACCCCCTGGAAACCCAACAAATCCCTTTTCAGAATGATCATCCACCAGATGCGGGTGCTGCGAATTCTCAAAAAACTTTGATCTCCACTGATCTCCTAGTAGGACAAAGCTGTTAAGTTTTTTGAACTAGTCTGGACTGAAACTGAGAGACTATAATGATTGTCCTTGTGGGTATTATTAATATTATATTTGATGTGTGTGGACACGAGCCATACTCAAGCAAAAAATGGTCATGACATAATCAGTTTTGGCCATCTTTTAACTCAATTCTCCTGAAAGAGACACAGTTTCACCATAAATAGGGAAGCTTTGCTATATATAGGAATGCTGAAGTACAAGGAGGTGTTGTGCCATGGACAAGGTCATACAGAAAAGGCAGCAATGCAGATCTCACGCCCTTTCCATTGTGACTTTACGTCTTCTGAAGCCTTATATGGTCCCTTGTAGAGCTGAATTCTGGCATGATCAATACTCTTTTGTACTGTTAAATCCTTTTCCTCTCCTGATCTGAGCGTAATACTGAAAGGCAACATCAACTGCATATCACAACTGCAAAGCAGTGAGGTTTGATTCCTGGTCATACCTCCAAGAACTTGAGAAAATTTCTGTGGGTTCAAATCCTGCATGACACCACACAGCAAACGTGAAACATTAGAGCACAAGAACCTCTTCAGGAGGCTTGAAGCTGATATAAAAAAAAAAAAAAAAAAAAAAAAGATGTCAGAGTCCTGCCTTCCTGAAGGGCCACTACGAATTCCCAAGTCCTTAAACACAAGCACTGAGGTTCCATCAGGAGCACAAGGGACACAGCTACAAGGTAATGAGAAAAAGGGCAGTAGACAAGCTGTCCTGGTTGTCCGGTGTAACAGTCTAGTACAGGATGTGTTGGAGCACCCTAAGAAATTTGTGCTGGAAGGAGGATGGACATCTCTGGAGGATGATTCTAATGACTCCGAGATGAGCATGGCTGAGAGAGTGGGGCTCACTGTGTGTGCCAAGGACAGAATGAAGTTTCCATCCTTTGGAGAAGTTAGGAAATTAATGTGATGGTCATTAACATAATGCAAGCACTGATAACATCCATGGAGGATCACACTCTAGGTCTACCTAGCCCAGTATAGGGAAGAGTATAAGATCAAGCACAGAGTAATGCCTGTATTGTCACAGCCTCTGGAGGACCGAATCATAAATATTCCTAAGGTATCTTTGTATTTACTGGGAATTCCATGAATCTTTTTCCCATTAAGTTGTTTAAAAATTTTAGATCAAGTAAACTTTTAGCACTTGCGGTGTCCCTTGGCAAGGGGCGGATTAACTGCAGATTAACCGAACATTGTGTGAAGCAGGTTCTTTGCTCTGACCTGCTATCATCTCGAGCACCATTTTTGTCTTTTCAAAGAAACAAAAAATAGTTGCTCTTTTTTGTCCTCTTCATGCCCCTCATAATCTGATAGACCATGATCATGCTTGGCTTCTGTCACCTCTTATTCAGATGAAATATTCCCAGAGTACTTCGTTGTTCTATAGCTTTGATCAGTCTGTTGCCCTTCTATGTATCTTTTCCAGTTCTGCTGCATCTTTTCTGGGAGGGGGACACCAGAGCTACTCAAACCATTCAAGAAGCAGGCACATATTGAATTTACCCAGGGACATAATAATGCTTTCTATTTTGAACTCTATTCCTTTTCTATTAATTCTTAACATTCGATTTGCTTTTTTGTCACTACCATTGACCACCGAGGTGACATATTCATAGAACTGCCTATTATAAACACCAACTCATTCCTGAGTAAGTAATAGTCCATTCAAAGCTCATCACTGTATGTAAAGTTAGGATTGCTTTTTTTCCCCCATGTGTACCACCGTATACTTATTTCCACTGAATTTCAGATGCTATTTTATCATAAAATCACTCAGCAGCATGACGTCCCTCTGCAACTCTTCCACATCATCCCTCATCATTACTACCTTGTATAGCACCATCAGAGGATTTAAGACACCTCATTACATCACTCAGCACCAACACACCTAAGTTATGTCTCCCTTAGGGGTATTTGCCCACCTTCCCATCTTGATGACCAGTCTCTGTTGCAAGTAGCAGTAATGCAAACCCCTACAGAGAAAACACGCTTGTGCTATTTGTTTCTCTAAGTTCTTGTGTACAGGCAGGTAGCACTGACACAAGTAATGGCTTTGCCTTTATCTGTGAGTGGTGAGTGCATGTACTGAATTCAGAGCAACTTGTTTTGAATAGGTTGGGAAATGGGAGCCTCTCTGTGTGTGCTTGGCTGTGTATCTTTTCATCTGCTTCTTTTTACTGGTGTGCATGTGACTTTGTGTGTGGCCTTCCTCTGAATTTATTTTACTTGCTTTTTGATTGCAATAATAATACTAGTGTTAAGACGAAACTTTCTCCTTTAAATTCTCCAATTCCAGGAAACGAACTTTGAAATATGAAGGTTAGCAAAGACTTTGGGAACAACTTTGAAAGCAGCTAAGCTCTAAGCGATCGCCTTGTCCTTTAATCAGATGCTTGGCTTTGCAGCTCCAGCCATCTTCATGGATTAAGTCCCATGAACTTTCTGAACTGCTTTTATGGAAAAGCACATCAAACAGATGACTCTGCTAGGAAGGAATTAATCAATTAAGCAGAAGCAGAGAAGCCTACTCTTTGCTGAGAAACTGGTCTGCTGCCACCTTCCCCCTCCCCACCTCCTCCCTTCCACCTTGCTTTAAAACTTGTTTTCTTTATAGTAGATGAAGGAGATTGAAATTTAGATGTAGGTTCACCCCACACGCAGCTTCCCTTCCTGCCATTTTTCTTCTAAGATAAATATATTTTGTCTGGTCTGTAATTGTGAACTCTGCAGGGATGAGCAGTCTCCAGTTGTGGCAATATCACTGGTGCGCATTTCCTAGTGAGCCAGGATGAATAGACTGAATGATCTTGCAGTGCCTTGGGTGATGAACATTTGTCTCCCTGGGGTGGAGGGTCTTAGGATTTCTGTCTGCATCTCCAACAGGAGCTATTTAGGATCTGGTATTTCCATAGCTATTTCAGAGGCCAGCTGTGTGCCCCAGTAAATCAAAGAGGTGGTAACAGCAGTCAGGCTGATACCCCCTTAGCTGGATGCTAAAGGCGTAGCAGGGTCTCCTAGCATATTACCAAACTCCATGCCTAGGGGAAGAGAAAATGAGCTCAGCCGTATTGCTGCTGCCATGCACAGGAGGAAGCTACACGATAAAGGGATTCACACTCTGCTATGGGACAGCACTGCCTCAGCACCTCCTTGCTAAAAAGTGAGAAGTACTTCCTGAAAATCTCAGCGTTTAGCCTCAAGGGGGAAGCTATGAGCTCATGTGTTCTCATTTGTGGTCTCTGGCAGCTATGGACATTGCTGAAGATGAGCCCAGTGGCTGGGAGTCTGAGATGGGAGCAGCTGGCTGGGAGGTGGCTCAGCTCTCCAGTTCTGTGTTGTCTTGGGTGAGTTGTATAGGCTTGGATTCAGTGTACAGCTTTAGCCAGGTAAAAAGCATCTGGTCTAAGTTGGTCTTCTAGGGGCTTCCTATTGTCAATGGAGAGAGAGAGAGGAACTTCCAAGGAGGAAATTATCCCTTCCTGAATTAAGTGTGCAAATCAGGTGGTATGAAGTGGTCGCTGGAGGTGTGAAGGAAAGAACACAAGTGGCTTGCTCCTACATGCCATCATAAATATCTGTACCTATTTTGGGCACCCACCAATGCTCTAAAATTGGATTCACAGTATTTAACTCTTCTTTGTATGTCCATATAGAGAAACTAGGGATGCAAGCTCAGATTTCCTTTTTTTTTTTCCTCCCCCAGATCTGGCTTCTTTTGACTTGAAAAGGGATGATCTTTCATGACAGGAAGAGTTATGAAATTATAGTGTTGCTTCAGATGGCACTTAAGAGAGGTTCCTCCCATCTGCTTGCTCTTCAGAGTGCTAAATTCCTGATGTTATAGATTTTTGTAAAAGGCAAAGCGTATTTCCAGGAACATGAAGTCTGAGCTACCGTATCAGCCTTCACAGCCACAGGGACAATAAGCAGGAGGGCAGTCTGCAGAAACTTGGCTGTATGGCCTCTGTAAAAGCAATTCTGCAAGAAGAAGTGACCTCCTCCCAGGACAAATCTATCTACAGCTTCAGGAGTACTTGGACTCCATCACAGCTTTTGTTAACTGCAGAGTTGGAGTTTCTGTTGCAGAAATGAGATAATTCCTGTGGTTCTTCTCAAAAATGATCCTTGTAATCTGGGCTGGGATATACCGCATCATCAGGACCTTCTTTCCCCAGTCACATCCACTCCATCATGTCAAGTGATTACGAGACATTTTAATACTTCTGTTTCTTATATTTACTGGTCCTACAGGGAGGCCAATCTACAGGAGCTGGCGAGAGTTTTTCTTCTAATTCCCACTTTAAAACAATTCTTGGTCTGTTTATTCTCATTTTTACTCATGTTGGCACTGTCTTTTTTCCTAAGTACCTCTTCGTCCTCCCTGGTGTTTACCCCAGGTGCATTTAGAAAAGTGTTTTTATGAATGGAAAAGATCTGTTGGTTTTCATCTTGTTTCCAGCTGGGTAGGTGTTTGAAGCATGGCTGTGCAGGTCTCAGGTGGTAGGAAGACAGAAATGTATCAAAGAACTAGTTAACATCACAGCAATTCCCTCACAGAGATGTCTCCTTCTTCCAAATACTACCTCATTAGATTCTGTGTGATATCTCTTATTTCTGGATATCACAAGAATGCCGATGGTCTAATAACTTCTACTAGCTGTGCATGGCTACTTTCCTGCTGTCACCTACCTCGCTCTACGGGTCATTCAGACTTTAGGCTATGGTTTGTTCAGCCTGAAGAAGAGAAGACTGAGAGGGGAC
>BOSO01027604.1:0-16746 GCA_018403395.1 Gorsachius goisagi
CAGTGTCCCAGCTCACTGCAGGGGGGTTGGACTAGATGACCTCTAGGGGTCCCTTCCAACCTGAAACCTTCTATGATTCTATGATCTTCATCCTAGACTTGAGGGCCTGGATGGAGAGTTGTCAAATGGCTAACCAGAAAGAAAGTAATCTCACACATAATGCATGTATTCCAAATAACACAAGAGAAAAGCTAATTTACAAGTTACATGCATGGGGGGGGGGGGTGGGGGGGGAAACAGACTCTCCCAAACATCTGAGGTAATTTATGTAGTATCTCCAATTTTAACATCATATTTACTAGTGATGTTTTGTCACTGTAATACTGATGTTCCAAGCACGGAAGATTCACATCCCAAGGCTACTGGGAGGTCCCCATTATCTTGCCTCCCTCCTTCCCAAATCAGCTGGTTCCTTACCTTGCCCACATGGGCAGTTAACTTTACTCCAACTATGATTACAGCTTTTTTTTTTTCATTGGCACTTGAAGCAACTGGTTATATCTAACTTGTATTATCTGTGAACTTCCTAAGACCTCCAGAACTGCAACAAATAACTTCTATGCTTATTAGACTAGGTTTAGGCAGATGTTTAAGCAAAATATGCTTTTGTCCCCAAACAAATCACATGAAGTGTTTGCGAAGTCTGAGTCTTTGATACTCAATGCATTGTGGACATGACTCCTCCAAGGTCTCTAAATTCTCTAAAAGTAAGCGAAGATCTTATGTTAGACCTCCGTTCAGTCTAACTCATTAGAAGATGCCCTTTAAAAAGCACATAAAAGAACACCAAAATAGCAGAGCCTAATAACACTTATTTCTGGTGCAGCCATCAGTGAGGAGAAGGGGAGAGAAGAAAGATTAAACAACCCGGTTTCCAGGGATGCTCTGGATCACTTCCCCCAAAAGCCCATGCACAAACTCCATACTGTTTCAAAGGAAACAGATTAAATAGTCCCGCAGAACGGCACATGAGCAACAGCTCCATGCCACAATATAAGACTTGTGCTGTGCAGTCTTTTCTGAGGCTTTAACATGAAAGTCTGACATGGTCATATGAAAGAAAACCCAAGAGTTTTCAGACTATTAGACAGCTTCTTTACTGTCGATTGCCACTACTTTTTCATTTAACACAAAAAATCAAAGGAAAATTATTTCTTTCTTCCAAACTGGGGTTTATCTGACATCTGCAGAGAGGCTCATGAATTATTTGAGAAGCGGGGATCAAACACACCTGAACTCTGTTTACTATTAGTCTGAGTGTCCTTTGCTTGTCCTGCCCACTTTATTGCACATCTGTTGCATAGGGCAGCAAGCAGATGAAGCTAGCAGATGAATAATGAAGAGGGATAAATTCAAGTTAAGTATGCACTTGCATACATCAGGCAGACCAAAGTCCCGGCAAGTTTTATGGCAAAGATGTAAAATCTTACAAAATTCAGACAAAAAGCTCAAATATATTGATACAATTCAATCGAGACAGAAAAGAAGTTTATATATATTCAATGTGTGTTAATAAGTCCTGCATCCAGCTCTGGAGCCCTCAGCACAAGAAGGACATGGAACTGTTGGAGCAGGTCCAGAGGAGGGCCACAAAAATGATCCGAGGGCTGGAGCACCTCTCCTATGAGGACAGGCTGGGAGAGTTGGGCTTGTTCAGCCTGGAGAAGAGAAGGCTGCAGGGAGACCTGGTTATGGCCTTTCAGTACTTAAAGAGGGCCTATAGGAAAGGTGGGGACAATCTTTTTAGTAGGGCCAGCTGTGACAGGACAAGGGGGAATGGTTTTAAACTAAAAGAGGGTAGATTTAGACTGGGTATAGTGAAGAAATTCTTTACAATTAGGGCGGTGAAAGGAACACTGGAAAGGGTTGCCCAGAGAGGTAGTGGAGGCCCCATCCCTGGAAACATTCAAGGCCAGGTTGGATGGGGCTCTGAGCAACCTGATCTGGTTAAAGATGCCACTGCTAACTGCAGGAGGTTGGTCTACATGATCTCTAGGGGTCCCTTCCAACCCAAAGCATTCTATGATTCCAAGTGATGATAAAGGGGACTATTAACCTTTCAGCTCCAAGGCTTACGCTTGTTCCCTGATCGCCCAGACTTTCAACAGAGGCTTACTGGTATCACCGTGGTAATTCCTCTTTTGCAGCAGTAACACCTCACTGGGAAATACTTCTCCTGCCATGCAAAAGTGAATTAAAGTGAAACTTCTTTCAAGCTGGCACCTAGCAGGCCAGCAGAAATTGGCTGCCCGATGCAGTTGGCATGTAATCCATGACAAGCTCAGCCATGGTGACAACAGAAAGCAAAACCTGAATGCAGCTTCAAATGGCAGGAGAGCCGTTCCTGCTCACCCTTCCTTGCCAAACACTTTCTGCTGAGACCGTAATATGCGCAGCACAGGCTGATTGCCTCCATTCATAGGGGCGCGCTAAAAAATGCTTAGTCAACTCCTAAAGGCTTCTATCCCACGCTGCCAAAGAAAACAAGTTCCAAGTGGCCAAATTAGTCTTACATTTATTTTTTTGTGTGTCACCTTTTCAAACAGAGTACAAATAGTACAAGATAGCCTTGTATCACTTTATACCTTGCTGCCTACTGCAGCATTCTATGCACACACAGTCATTACAACCTCAGTTACCCACTAAATCTATGCTAAAATAGTCTTTAGTTTTAATAATGACATCACTTGCATGGGAATAAATATCTATTGTCACGGGTGGCATTAGACCAAGGATCAAGAAATCTGCCACCTAGCCTGGGAAAACGTGTACAGAAAGCTACCACATCCCAGCAGAAGATCTCTGCTGGGTATCCCTGTAAAAGAACACAGGGAATGAAGCTTTCCAAAGCACAGGCTAGATGTTGCTTCACGATCATCTGGCACACAGTTGCAACTAAATAATGAGCTTCTGTGTTTACATCACGATGCTTGAGAAACCAAACTCACAAGAGAACAGCAGAGAAAAACATCCTTCTGTCAAAAATCAGATTAAGACTCGGGCTGTTGCATAGCTGTGGTCTGTTATGACTTCAGATTGTAGTCTCATGCTTTCTAGTGACATGCAATGCTTCAGGGAGAATGTAAAGTAACAGCAAGAAGAAAGAGAAGGCAACTGAAAGGACCTCTAGAGGAACAAAATACTGAAAAATACACACTGGTGTGCTCTCACACTGAAGACCACCAGTTACAGCACCAGGCAGTAGAAAAATTTGCCATGTGGTTTGGCTATCTGCTGGGAGGCCCCAAGAAAAAAGGTACAGGGCCAGAGTTCAATTCACCTACTGTACAGATCTTAGTCCGATAAATACTTAGTTCCTTAGAGATGTACTGTTGATTACCAAACTCGATACAAACATCAATACTTCACAGGCCCTGGTAACAGATTCACCAGATCAGATTTAGAGACACACAAAACCAGAAGAGAAGTTGCACATCAGCTCAGACTCCAAACTCTACTGCAGTCAAGGTCAGCCTCAATTACGTATTTTTGCAGACTGTGGTCCAGATCTGGTAATACTGAATTTGTAAGAAATACAGTAATGCAGCCCACGATTCTCTAGGATGGCATCCCAAAGCAAGCTAGGAGTATGAAGCATAGGAAATAGCTTTAGTAATACTTTGTTCAGAGGAGCCTTTTCATAACTAACTAACAACCTGACTAAGGACTATTTAACTCTGCAATGCATGCACGTCCACACAGAAGAGGAACCACTGCATAAAGATACAGAAGTGGCTGAAGTCTTGCTGCTGTAACAACATGTTAACGTATTTAAAACTTGACTGTTGCGCATTCTGGAAAACAGGTATGAAGGGAAAAATAATCTTTCACTATTTCTGCACGACTATTAATGAATTAAGTGACTACAAACTGGATTTCTGAACAGTAATCCCTTAGTTTTTGGCCCACCTACACAGGCTACATTTTCAAGTGAGAACAAGTGGCTGACTTGATCTCTGCTAAGTCAAGAATACAACAATTCCTTCTTTTGAGAATTCAAGAAGTTGCAGAAAACAGTGAAACAGAAACAATGCAAAAACCTCTGTGTGAAAGACTGTGAAAGCAGGAAATAATGCAACTTTCTTCCATGCAAGTCATTCAAGAAATTATAAAACATTATGATTTTTCTCATTGTGCTGTAGTCAAGTATTTCATGGTACTGTACAGGCAAACTGCAATTGCATCAAGTTAACACTTCATGGACATATATATATGACCAGCTATGTGAGAAAAAAGTGACTAGAAAATATGGTTGAAGAAAATAGTCATACACAGCACGCTTTAACTGGTGGGTCTTTTTCACCAAGCAAGACCCAAAATAAAGCTTTCAACAGAATCCAAATTTCAGCTCTATTTAGAAGTTAAACCCATCCCTGATCTAAAGGGCTTCAGTCCCCTCTCTTATCAGAGAACTAGTTAATCATCTACGCTTAAAGTCATCTGCCTTAAGGAGTAATCTTAATCTGAATGTACTAACATGATGGAAACCAGCTCTTTTAGAAGCCAAAGGAAAGGATTTAAATGGGATTTAAAATTGGTTGTCATTCCTGTTGTCCCTCTTTGATTTCATCAAGTAGCTTGGATTATTTTAACTAGAGTTATTTTCACAAACACATCTGCTACAGTACAGGTTTTTAATATATTCATATATATAAATATATATATTTATATAATCCAGGCTACACTTCTTCCTAAATTAAGTCAAACGTATCTGTCACAGTACAGTTTTATATTTGTATTTTATATATAAAGTATATTTCTATGTTAGGTTCAGAAATTTAATGTTTATAAATATACAAAAATATAAATCTATTAACATTTCTCCAGATACTTATGTGGAGAGAACAAAAAAAAAAAAAAAAAAAAAAAAGCACATTTCTGAAGTGGAGTCATCTGCAGAAAGGCTCTTACACTGCACTCTGGAACTGGCACTGCCTGCCACATCTATTAAGTGAATATTTTGACTCTGACCTAAACAATTCCGAGCTTTCCTACGTAACCACAGCTGTAGCTCACTGAACACGATCCAGTAGCTATCTGCAGGACCCCCGAGCCAGCAGGGACTCACTTACACAATCGAGATTGGTGGCTCAGAGTGCTCCATGGAAGTCCTTCAACTTGGAATATTTGTCACCCCTTCGCCAGAGTTTGAGCTTGATGCCATTTTCCCTGTTCCTAGGCTTTTCCAGGAATCCCGAGTAGGATTCACATTTCCCTAGCAATATAAAGACATCTGTATGACAGAATTGACCAATTAGCAAGTATTTTTCATTGGTGTTACCACTTTTTATTACATAAATGAACTAATAAGGCCATTTAAAAGTCCCTCTATAAAACAAATGAATGAATAAATTCACCCACTAAGTAGATTTTATGGTTATAAAAGTTGGCAGGCACACTTAACATATCTCACTTACCAATCCCAGTCAGTAACTGGTGTCTATCACTGCATTCACTGTCTGTCTCCCAAGTCTTCATCCTCACAGAACTGCTTGGGAGGTAAAATAGAATAATTCTCTGCTAGGTGTCAGGCAAACTAACACACAGAAGATTGGACTTACGTAGAAGTTTAGCCAGGCCAAGATGATATGCATTTTAAAAGCATCCCCCTCCATGCTGAGCGGGAAAATTCCACCCCCCATCGTACTGGAGAAAAGCCTAGATGCTGTAGCAAAGGTGTATCGCCTGGATCCGAGACTGGCATGAATGCAACACATTTTGGCCTGGAGAGAATGAGCCTGCCCATCTCATTTGCCTGCTTTGAGTGTCACGAACCTCATTAAAAATCTCCATGAACTTTAATGCAATTCCTCATTAAAAACCCATAAACTTTAACGCAATGAACTACTGCCTTTGAACACTAGGGCCAAGACCAAGGTACTGTCTACGAATTATTGTGGCAACCACTAAGCTCATGCAAAAGTGTGGAAGACCACGAGTTAAATCATTAACAGTTGAAATGTTTAAGCTCAAGCTCTGTAAGTATCTTAAAGACAGGAAAATCAGCTGCACACAGAATCTAGCAAATAAGAAAGATTTTCTCTATATGAAGAGTGACACTCTACACTCCATTGCTCCTCTTTTCCCCAGGTTTCAACAAACCAGAACCAAGACTACATGACTGAAATAGCAGTGAGACTCTGAGATCAAGCACAGATTAAAACAATTTACTGGCATCATGACCAAAGGAACAAGAGTTCAGGAAAAAACCCAACCCAAACCTTCCTTCTCCACTGACACTTGAATACAACAAAAGCAGCGCAATCTTTCCCAAAATGAGTTGTTATATGAATAACCATTTCAGCAGATGCTGGCAACAACCAGGAGACTTTCAGAGTGAAAGAGAAACATCCTGTTGACTTGGCTTTTTTGGTTATGAGAAGACAAAAATCAGAAACAGTCAAACTCCTTTACCTGGCTGAGTGTTTTCAGATTTTGTTTCTAGTGGAAGAAAGCTGATGGTCACTAAGTTTTCAGATTTACAGAGTATTCCGCACCTTGTAGCCAGCCACCACCTTTGTTAAGGGAATTCATGCTCAAAATCCTGGGTACACCAGGGGCTATGCAGCTAGCACTAAACAGCCAAGGCAGGCAGCTCAGAATGCATTTAAGTCCTACTCCAAATTAACATGGCTAAGAAGATGCTTTCATGTCATCCATCTATGACCTCCCATTACAGTCATGGGCTGTAGGTGCCTACTTTAGGGTGTGCTGGCTATCTCAGCAGTTCTGCTGGCCACACCAGCTAGAGCTCTACTACTGGCTACAGGTAATCCAGTCCCCACCCTGCATTTAAAATACCTTAAATTTCCACCCATATGCCTTGCCCTCTTGCTGGTCCTTACTCCTGCAATGAAAGGACCCCAGCGCAAATCGATCAGACAACATCTATGAGAGGCCATGAAGCAAGGCAAGATGAAGCTAACCTAAAAGAGACTGGTCTTAACCAAAGCCAGTTGCAACTGAGGCATGCAACTCACAGCTGCAACAACACCCAAACACTTATCTGGCAGCGAGAAGTCACTCGCGACTGAATTATTTTCTAGCTTGTGAAGGCAACAGTAATAACAAGGGCCCAAACAATTCCACTGCTCTCTGGGGTAACATCTTATTTGATTATTTTCCAGAAACTTGTAAGCCACTAGTCAAAAACAACTGCTTTGCTATGCCTTTCCTCCCATCCCTAACATTTTCCCATGCTTTAATTTTTCTCTTCCTAGCTCTTTCCCCCCTCCATCCCTTTCCTTGCTTCCTCCTATTCTTTCCCTCCTCTCTGCTTGCAAGGAACTGAGGAATTAATGCACTCTGAGCTGTCCCCACACTAGCTATAAATCAGTAAGGAGCAGTTTGAAACTTTAACATACCGCAAGGTTTTTTCCTTCTCCACAGTTGACTCAGAAAAGTAAGACCCCGTGTTTACACAAAACCCAAGTAACACCAAGCTTGAGCTCTGTGGGGTTTTTTTCTTCACAGGGTGGGGCAGAAAGGGAAGAGAAAGGCCTTAGACGCTTAAAGCTAGAAGCCACATTTAAAGCTATGCAAAATTACTGAGAAAATGCAAACACGAGCAAGGGGAGTGGAGCCCTAGTTCTGACTGAGATGCTTGGACAGAGCAGCTGAGCAATTCTCTCATTTCCACCAGTCAAAATTGTCTTCTTCCTTGCAACCATGGCAAAACACATGCTTGGTAACACTGCCCAGTGATGAACTTCCATGGCACTTGACAACATGCTTCTCAGATGAGGGAACAAAGTCCATGGGACTGAAAAAGCCCACTGCAAACCCTCTTGTTGTCTTACGCTTGTATACCACGAGTGGAGCTCAGGTTTTAACAACAGCTCACATCCTAGCTGTGAGACAACACAGACACGCAAGTACCATCCCTTCATATGCTACACTTGAACTGCAAAGCAGATACGCTGGTAGCTGAAAGCAGCATTCAGAGTGGGGTGAAGCCTGGCTAACTTACCCACAGCTCTCTTTGTTCCGGTGACTCAACAGCCACCACAAAATTCCAGACAGCCATTTGTAAGAGACAGCATTTTTCACCGCTCCTAGTGTGGACAGCAAGCTCCCAGCCTCATGCCCCACATGTGCCCCTCAAGATCAGCATGAAGCTCTCCCTTATTCTGAAGGGTTATCTTCCACTAACAACATTAAGAGGGAGAAGAACCAACAGAGCACGTGTAGTCAATAGGACTAGGAAAAAAACATTGCCGAAGTACGAGAAAAGAGAAAGCCTCTTCATAGAAAGAGTAAAACTTCATAGAAATGTTTTGTGCTATAATTACAGCCATCTGGAAAATTACTTTTACTTTTTCCAAAACCATGCCTAAAACCAGGAACTCTAAGCTAGAAGTTGGACAGCTTTGCCGCAGAAGTAACAGCTTCCATCATACCATATCACACTGTGCATCATCTATGACCCAGAACTGCCCCTCTAGGCTTCAGAGGACAGAAAAATGCAGTGTATCTGAATTAGATGTCACAGTATACAAACTCACTCACCGCATCGGTGTGACACACTGGACTAAGCATAAGGAGAAGCCTAGGATGGGATTCAGGCTACCCAAGAGAGCCACCCTATTGTTGGTGCCTAAAGCAGCACATTTTTTAAGATAACTGCCTACACTCCCTACTCAGTGAGAGAAAGGAAAGCTATTTTGAAGGCCTTCAGAGGGAGATTTTGTGTCCATCATGCACCACAGCCAAAGGAAAGA
This sequence comes from Gorsachius goisagi, assembly GCA_018403395.1. Lineage (NCBI taxonomy): Eukaryota > Metazoa > Chordata > Aves > Pelecaniformes > Ardeidae > Gorsachius > Gorsachius goisagi. The sequence continues at coordinate 8,721 of BOSO01027604.1, forward strand.
AACCCCACCCAAACAGGAAAAAAAACCCACCACATCTTTCTGGAGGAATTCCATCTCCTGACAACAAATCCAGTGGCTTGGGCTGTGCAATGGGCTGAATTGTAGACCAGTAAGATTACTTCCCCCCCATGTTTGAGAGAAAACTCTGATGTAGCCTGCTCGGTACCTCCTGCAAACAGGATCCAGCCTGATCAACAGTACTAGCTACTCACTGTTTCTCTTAATAGTAGTACCAAATTTAAAAATGGGTAACAGAGGAAAAGATTTGAGAATGCCTGCATCTCTCATCAAATCGTCAACCCTTCGTATCATCTGGTGCTTCACATGATAAAATCTACACCTACCAGCTAGGAGATACTACAACAAGCTTCTGGCCTGACAAGCTTGATGACTCTGGATTCAAATCTCTCCTCTGCACACTGTTCAATCATTTCACTGCATCCTCCTAAAAGTTTTGTTTTCTTTGTCTTTTTATCTTGCCTCCGCTCCACAGTATCCAAGGCAAGGTAGCCCAGGTCAACCAAACAGGAGAGGTCAGGGTGTTCTCCTAGGAACTGGCTTGGGACAAGTTTTCTTCTCTTTGGGAGAGGAACAGTTTGCCTTTAAGCACAGTGTTACAAAATGTAATTATACTATGGCCTATGCTAATATCTCAGCCATGCTAGCTTGGTGAATATAGTGTTGTTTGCTCCCAAGTTTCCTTTCACACGTTACAGAATTCCACATTCCAACTACATTTCTCCAAGCAGTGTCCCAGTGTGACATTCAACCAGCACAAACCTGGGCACAGACCTGTCACTCACATGGGCTAGGAAATGTACAGATGGATTCGTATTCTATGATAACACTTTGATTAGAGGCAGATGTTTAATTTGGTCTGGTTTCTTCCCACCTTTGTATTGATGCAAATAAATGCAATCAAGAGAAAGTTCTTATGTCAGCGTGAACCACTAAGATTGCGCACACCAAAAAAAGGATGATCTGATGATTAGAACATCACTCAAGTTACAAGAAACTGCTGATAACCTCTTCTGCCTCAAACTTACTGCATAACTGAGCAGCTCACACCGTTCAGCCGTGCCTCAGACACATCAGCTGGTACCCACCACATCACATAGGCCGGTGGGCGGATGAGCAGCGCATTAGCTGCCTGAGTGCTTGTTTTCCTTCTCCTCTCCCTCTGCAGAGTGAGAATCAGCATTTGCAGTATTTTCAGAGGTATAATGTTTTATCCTCAACAACAGCCCCAGCTCTAATCCTTCACAGTAATATCAGTGTTGCACAGCAATGCTTCCTGCTTTGTTGGTGGGTTTTTTTTTTCCCCCCCCTTCCCCACATTTAACAGCGTTTGCAGTGTAGCACGTGTACCTGCTTACTGCAGAAAGCAGAAGCGCTGTAGCAGCCCATCTGCGTGTGGCGGAGAGCGTGCACAACGCCTCTGCAACAGTGAAGGCAGAAAGACCAAAACCGAAGGTTGCTGCCTCTGCATGCCTGAGTGCTTCAGAAAGCGTAAGAGGAAGGAAGAAAAGAGCACAGGTTCACCGCAGTGGAAACACTCCCTTCAGGGCTCCCCATGCTACAGTTGTCTAGATAACAAGAACCGATAAGTTACAGACCTTTGATTTCAGGAACACATGCAGGGGAATGCTACTGGGATTTTCTCCATACTGCTTTGTACACTTGAGCACAGCTCTTAAAAAAAATTCAATAGGTGTTGGGCCTTGGTTTATTACTTCTAGTTTCCACTTAGTTTTCTCCTCTTACTCATTGGTTAATTGTAGGAAATTAAGGTGCTTTTGGAGGTTGAATTATATTTTTTTCTTTCCTCATCGATAACAAAACCTTAAGAACAAACTACTGGCAGCTCTACATTTGTAAATGGCTTTCCCCACCAATTAAGTCATTTAGTAAGGACAGTATGGAGCTGATTAGGACTTTTTTGGGTTTTAACCTTTAGTATTATGAAAGAGATGTGCCTTTTGAGTTACCCAAACAGAACAGATGTTGAAAATTATTAAAGTATCAACTCAGTATAGAATAAGCTATCAAAAAATAGTTTAAATAAAGCTTTTCTAACATGGTATCAACATAGTTGATTTGAATTGCAATAAAAATAGAAATAAAAAAAAAATTAAAAAGCATGGTGCCCTACACGTCACTGCATTGTTAGAAAGAGAAAACCAAAGGTACTTATTTCAGTCCCTTACTCCTCTGACATACCTACATAATTCATCCTGCTCAAGAGGGAACACCTCAGGTAACAGTGAAGCAATGCAAAACCACCCAGTGCGATCAGCGCACTTTATTTTGCTATAGATTTGACGTATAGTGAACGCTGACAGCCTACTCACAAGACAGGAGTTGCTTGATAACATTTTGTATTGCCTTTTAGCACTCCTAGACCGTATCAACCCCTTCCCCAAATTAACGCACACGTTGCAACAGGTGCTCAGTTCAGGCACATTGGGTACAGCCCACGCTGCACATTAATAGGTACAGTTTTGGTTTGTGGCTCTGTGCAAGCCACCTGCATTCTGCTCGATCCGTAACTCCCACCAGCTCGTGAGCTTGGGCAGGAAGGATACTGAAACCCAGCCCTCGCTGCGCGCTTCTTCACCTCAAATACTGTGCTCCATTTTGGGCCCCTCACTACAAGAAAGATGTTGCATTGCTGGAACATGTCCAGAGAAGGGCAACAAAGCTGGTGAGGGGTCTGGAGCACAAGTCTTATGAAGAGAAGCTGAGGGAACTGGGGTTGTTTAGCCTGGAGAAAAAGGGGAGACCTTATCGCCCTCTAGAACTGCCTGACAGGAGGGTACAGCGAGGTGGGGGTTGGCCTCTTCTCCCTGGTAACAGGCGATAGGACGAGGGGAAATGGTCTGAAGTTGTGCCAGGGCAGGTTTAGGTTGGACATCAGGAAAAATTTTTTCACAGAAAGGGTTGTCAAGCACTGGAACAGGCTGCCCAGGGAAGTGGTTGAGTCCCCATCCCTGGAGGTATTTAAAAGATGGGTAGACAAGGTGCTTAGGGACATGGTTTAGTGGTGGGATAGCAGTGTTAGGTTAATGGTTGGACTTGATGATCTTAAAGGTCCTTTCCGACCTAAATGATTCTGTGATTCTTATGGGTCACAGAGCTGACCTGCTTACAGCAGACAGCACACTGGGCACAGGGATAGAAAACACATCCTTACTCTTCACAGATCCCCAGCAGAGAGATCTGGCACGCAGCATCAAATGAGGGAAATTTGCACGGACTCATTCCAGCAAGGAGGAAAACAGTTCTAGGGAAGCTGAAGTTCGCGCTCATCATCCTAGGGGTTTATAAGGAAGAGCTTTAAAAACAAAACAGGCAAACGAAGAGCTTTCTTCAGTGAGTCTTGATGTTTTTTAAAGAAAGTTAACATTACCAGGATTAAGTCATTTTACTTCCTAAAGAAGGAAACAAAATAAAGCAGCACCACTTATATTTAAAGCACTGATATACACAATATATTCCCTAAGCCACTTCACAAAAGGAGCTCCTTCCACAAGTCCAAGTGATCAGTCCATTATCTGAAAGGTGACTAGAGCTTGTCCCACAGAAACAATACCCAGGAAAGAGCTCTTTGAAAGACCCTCTGTAAAACATTGGCATCAAGCCTGTCACCTAGGATGTGAGTTATGCCTGAAAAAAACTTCTCAGAAGCTTGATGGATACTCAGATGGTTGCTCTGCACTGTCACAGCCCGTTTATTAATAGGAATCACACAAACTACCTTGAACACTAGGTCAGGTCTTGCTCCATACTGCAAGATACTCAGAACAGGGTCAGCATCACCCTCAGACTGCAAACTCCTCTGTGGGAAAGAGATTTTACTTTTATGTTTGCATAGTGCACGCTGCAGTGGACCACAGGTTTCAGCAGTTAACAACAATGCAAACAAAGTTATAAACCAGTTCAACTAATGTTAATACCACCGGTACTAAATTCTGTGCCTCAAAAAAAAAAATGGATGAGTAGCTGAATTTAGTGGACAACCTTTTTCTCTAGACTCACTTGGGTGTCAGGAAGTATCTTTGCAACAGTATTTGAGCAGTTCTGACTCCTGTAGCTTCCTCCCCTTTGTATTCAGCCTAAAATACCAGAAGCAATCACATCAACCACTTAACATTATTTTAATGTTAAAAAATAAAGCGGAAAAGCCCTAGGAAAACAAAATCTTGCTGGAAAAAGTTATTATTAAAAAGGCTGAGTTAAAAAAATGGTAGTTAAAGATATTCTACACTTTCCAGAGGCCACGTGTTGAACATTTCAGATAGTAGGAATGTTTCCAAGTTCAACTCATGCTTTTCCAAACGAAACAAGACATAAGCCACAGAAGCCTGCCCTCTTTTCAGCTTCTGGGAAGATTGCAGATGAGGTTGTTCATTATGGTCCCAGCCAAGTAACATGGTACACACACACACCACCCACCCAGCTCTTGAGACATACCCCGCTATTTAAAGGGAATCCACTGTACTAGGAAATGAATCTTTGGGTAAGTTCTGTAACTGTTACTTTTTCCTATTTACTTTAATGGTCACTATAGTGTTTTGTGTTAAGACAACTGTGAAAGAGCAGCCGCAGTGGCTTGACATACCAGTTTAAAATAGAGACTTGTGGAAAGGAATTGCTCCAGAAGTTCTAAACTAAAAAACATGGATTGCAAGCCACTGCTTAAAATTAGCTTTTGTGGTTTGTTTTTATATATTCCTAGTAACAAACTCAATCTGATTGCTCTCTCTTGGTTGACTTTATTGCACCTAGCAATCTAGGAGGCCAATAATAGAAATCTCATTTAAAATATAGCTATTAATGTTCCTAAAGATAGTCTATTACATGAGTAAGCTGTGTTACAGGCCTGAAGTCATTCTCTTTTTTTTTTTTTGGTCAAAGGACAATAAGTGCTTGGCTAGGAGTTAAGAGCTCTACATGCTTTTAGGATGAAACAGTTTGTCAATATTAAAACTAGACAGGAAGAAAACTTTCAGAGGGAAGGAACTGAACCCTGGAATAGCTTTGAATTCCTATTCCATATTTCATGAGAAGACCCCCGCGCCAAAGAACAAGTGTTTAACAATCAAAGGTATCCTGCTTTTCTGAAGTCCTTGGTTAACCTACATTGTCTACTAATACAGTATTTGCCCTAGTTAATTGGCAAAGGCAGCCCTTCAGTTTTCTTTCCAGCAGGAAACCAATTAAATAGATTCAAGAGCAAAGCAGTACTACTTGAAAAACAAACAGAAGGGAGAAGCACAGTAGCTGGCTGCTGCTTCTCCAAAAGAGTTGGAACAAGCCATTTGTTTAAAAATTGGAGACACAAGGGCAGCACAGCTCCTTTACACCGCTCAGCACAAACGGGAGCAAAAGCATTGCAGCTTGAACAGAAGTGCTTGGTGGGCTTTGGATCTCATTTAGGTGGGAAAGGCCAGAGCAGTGCAGGAAGACCCCACAATGCAAGAGACGACAGAAAATTCAGGGTTTCTTGAATCCATATGAAACTCTGATCTAAACGGGGAATAGGGAGGACTTTACACCAGACATACTGCACCAGCCAAGGTGGTGCTACATAAGCTCTAAGCCTCTGAACTCCAGTAGCTGAAGTCACACAGCTGAGTTAACGGGGAGTTTGGGAATACAACTGACCAAGCAACTAGGTCAGTAACTACCAGCACATTTGTAGTCTACCCATACTTTAAAAGAACAAAAAACCCAAACCCCACTAATGAAGGTCTACAGAAGACTGAAAATGAGGACACACAGAGCAGGCAACATCCAAATACAAGATTTAGAAACATATAAAGCATAAGCTGACCATGTGGTGCTTCTAACTGTGTGGTTGTTAGCAAATGAATAAAAGTAACTAACCATTTGTAAAAATACCTGATACAGATGACAAAAAAATCAGTAGAAAAAAAAAAAAATCACAAAGCAGTGTAAAAGGAACCAATTATGGTCACAGATAAATAGCACTAGAGCAAGAATTCAGGCCGCTGGGCAGACACCTCTTCCCCCAGGCGTGGGCCAGCAACACAGGCTCCTGCACTTGGGCACCACACTTCAACACAGAGTGACAAACCAGACTTAACTTCTAACCACAGGTTGAGATCAACTGAGCTGGGTTGAGAAGAATGCACTAATACTTGCTAGTGACCCGAAATAACCAGGAGGCCTGGGCTCCTGCAACACCAGCAGCGGTCAGAAACTTAGCAGATGGAAAAAAGCAGGCAGAAATGGTATGTAGTGCATAAGGCAATATAATTACCCTGTTCCACAGGGAGTTTGTACTCTCCTGCCTTCTCTACTAATGCTCAAAATGAAATGTTTTCTTCTGGGGAGATTGGCTTTGTGTCTTAGTTAAAGAAAGCATGGTTGAAAAGTGGGTGTTGTGCTTGGAACAGCAAGCAGTGAGGTTTGAGAGGGCTCCAAGTTCCTGGAGAAGTTTCTTCCGCAGCCCCTGAGAAAACTACTTTGCTTCTGCAGCTCAGCTCGTGCCTGTGACAGCCCAGGCACCAACCTGCTTCTTCCTCAGCCTTGGGCTCTAGTCTTTACAAAAAAGGGAACCAGCACCTCAAAATTATGACAGAGATGTTAAAAGGACTACTGATTAACATGGCAAGCTGTAAATCAGGCCTTGGTGGCAAAGGAAAGGGATGAAGCTGACAGGTCCCCTCTCCGAGATGCAGAACTCTTTGGCAGCTTCATTCCCACTGGCAGTTCTTACCCTGCAGGATGGTTTCAAGCCAACCCACGAATCTTATAGGAAAGTGAAACTGGATTGAGACATGCAGAAAGCAAGCCAGGATTAAAGAAAAAAAAAAAAAAAAGAGAAAGAAGAGCTCAATTTCTAGTTATTGGGGGTGGAAGGAAGATTCAGTAACACTGAGATAACAGCAAACACCGAGCGTGCTATTGATCCCTGTTGGGATCAGTACATTAACAAGACAATCAAAAACCGATCAGAAATAAAATTAAGAGGCCCCACTGTAATGTCTGAATCCAGGAAGGGGCAAGAAACTTTCCCAAGTACTGCTGTAATTAGTTTGTGTAAGTTGCATTCAAAAAAAATTAGAAAAAGTAGAAGTTCTGCTTGTGAAAGCTCAGGAACTGACTTTGTTGCGCAGCAACGAGACACTTTTCACGGGACAGATGATTGCTACAAGGACTGGTATGCAGTGGTTGCCTAACTCTTCTCCATGAAGGTCAAAACACACAACAGCAGGCAAGTGTCTTGACTTGTGCCTCTTTCCCTACTTTGTAGATTGCCAGTACATTCCAGCACATTTAAGTACTGGAATCCTACTGCTTTCCGTCTTGCTTTATGCATCTGTAGTAGTCAGTGTCCTCTACTCCTTTCACACTTGCTCAACAGGAGAAAAAAAAAATTGACCATCCCCAACTCCACTGACTCTCCTAAGCCCTTCTTAACAGAACCTGGGGCAAACTAGTTGGAAAGCCAGTTTCACGTATACACAGAATCTGTTCAAAAAGCTAATATCTACAGCCAGAGTTCCACGGACTGCAAAAAGAGGGGAGATAAAACTCCCATTTAGTTTTTGGCATATGGTACAACCCCAAAGCCTCTTACTCAATCTGAACAGACTAATACCGGGTTTAAAAACAAAATCAACACAGCTACCAAAAAAAAAGAAGAAAACGCCTCTAGTATTTGAAATAAAACCCCAGAAATGCAACCAACAGTTATTTATTTCAATAGAATCATAGAATCATCTAGGTTGGGAAAGACCTTTAAGATCATCAAGTCCAACAGTTAATCTAACCCTGCCATCCCACCACTAAACCATGTCCTTAAGCACCTCATCTATCCTTTTAAATACCTCCAGGGATGCGGACTCGACCACCTCCCTGGGCAGCCCATTCCAGAGCCTGACAACCCTTTCCGTGAAGAAATTTTTCCTAATGTCTAACCTAAACCTGCCCTGGTGCAACTTCAGACCATTTCCCTTCATCCTATTGCCCATTACCAGGGAGAAGAGGCCGACCC
>BOSO01027606.1:0-17900 GCA_018403395.1 Gorsachius goisagi
TTCCCTTTGGTGAATCCATGCTGGGTACTCCTGATGGTCTTCTTTTCATCTAAATCTTTCTTCAGAGCCAGTATGGTTAAATGGATTCCTCCTGTAAAAGAAAGTTGTGCCTAAGGAAAGGGATCCTGCTAAAACTTGAAGTGTCACCCATTTTGAATAGGGAATGACTGTCACCTGAATCTACTGTTTTTATTTGTCTGAAGCTTTTGAATGAGGCCAAAATGGGTTCTCCTGAACCTTCTTGACATCATTGCTTGTATGCAAAATCTGTTCATACACAGAAAAATACAGCCCCTAATTGCAGCCTATTAGCCCTGCCAGCTTGCTGTGCCTGATAGTGCACCTCATTAGGCATTATAAAGTCCTACAGCAAATCAACTCAGTCTTCAGATTTACGCAGCATCTGTTCAGGGTAGCCCAGTGCTGTGTCCATCGCTTTTTCTGCTGGCTCCAGTGCAGCCTTACTGAGGAATGATTGCTTTGGTTATCAGCAGTGGCATGAACATAATCATGTCACATTGTGAGGATCTAATGTGCTTTATGAGGCACTTGATGCTCTGTAGTTGCTTCGACATCAGAGCTGCTCCATGCTGGCTGCCTCAGAGCAATATCACATGGTGAGTTCCTCTTGCTAATCATTGAGGCAAGTTGCTGCCTGCCCAACCTGTTCAGGGTGCTCATGTATGATGGACAATGCTGGTTTGTTCTGCTTGTAGACGGTTTGCATGCAGGACTGTGCTGGGCAAAGACCAACCAGGTGCTAGAGGAAAGGAGGAGTTAAAGCAGAGCACCTATACTGTAACTGGGTAGGAAGCCAAGTGGGATTTTGGTGTTCTCAGCCCTGCAGTCACTGTTCACATGCTCCAGGTTGAATTTGCTTTCATGGAAATAGCTGCAAAGCTACTAACATCGGTGGAGAATCACCTGCTTATATCAGATCTAAATTGAGCTTGCTGTACCACCACTCACTTGCTCAGAAAGTTGAGTAACTCTGTCTTTTGTTGCCGCACAGGTATGTGTTCTATCATGATTTTTATAATGTGCTTTAAAATCCTTTTATAAAAGTTGCTTCAAGTATGTATATTTTTGTGTACTTAGAAAGGGAGAGGGAGGAGCTGAGCAATACAGTGGTACAGCCAAATCTTTGGGTACAACAACAGTAAGGAGCTCTGAATCTTAACTGCTTGAAATAGAAGTCCCAGAGCCTTAACTGAGACTGCAGCAGCCTGTGTTTGCAACCTAGCCACACTTGGCTGGAGACAGGGAGGCGTTCACCATGGCTGTGAGTTTAGCCAGGGGCCTTTTGCCTTCCTTGTTTACTGCAGGTAGTGTCGTGTCCATCTACTCTTCTATATTCATCTGATCCTGGGAATAGGAGAGCTGTTTACCATCTGGTCCATGCTACCAGGACCAGTTATGCTGTCTGCTTTCTCAAATCTCTCCATGTCAATCTCGTGCTTAATGTTCTCTTTAGCCATATGTGCTGTACTTACCAGTTCTCCAGCTTCCGTTCTTTCTCTTCCTTGCTGCAAACCTCTCAAGGGTATGCCTTCTGGGAAACAAAATGTGTTTCATATAGTAAAGTTTGAACTACAGGTACTTGCTCGCTGTGTCTTCAGTGAGTGTTTGCCCAAGAATCAACATGAAAGAAGCTGTTCTGTAGCTACCCAGGTTCATAGGTCCGTGCAGAGCAGAGAACCTCAGTCTTCAAGCTTTGGGGTTAGATTTATTTAGTGTCAAGTCTTCAGGGTGTGGCCCTGTGACACTGTGTACAGTCCAGGTGTGCAAAACGCTCAGTGCCCAGAAGTGGTTTGTACTACCTTTCACCTGTCTGGGACGACTCAGGTGCCAAGCTCTTGTTTTCTTTTTCCTGCAGCATCTCAGGCTACGGAGCTGCTGGTGGGAAAGGAGGGAAGAACACCATGGTACGATCCCACGGCGTGTCTGTGCTGGGAATTTTTGACCTTCAGAAGGGTGATACTTTGTATATCTTGGTGGGACAACAGGGAGAAGATGCTTGTCCTAGAGTAAGTGATTGCCTTTTCTGTTTTGCTTTAAGCCCTTCTGTAAATCCATGGAGTTTTGTCTGTTTACAGAGAAAACTGTTGTCCCTGAGGGACTTTGAGTTACATGGTTCAAGGGGTAGCTACAGTTTTACTGGGAGGGCATGAGTCTGAAAAGATGAAGTACCATGTCACTGTGCTCACTTCCTCTTCAATATTCATGCTCCGTTGATAATACACTGCAGGTTCCTGACTGATCTGCATATCTCAGAGCGTTTGTGTGGGGTTTTGGAGAGAGAAGACAACCCTGCCTTCCTTTCGTCTGAAGATCAGTCTTCAAGGTTGACTTCACAAGGATTTGTCTTTTCTCCACTGTTGTGCTCAGCCCTGCCATTATCACAGTACTCTGCAACTCTGGAGAAACCCACCTCACAGGGCCTGTTTGGTTATTCTCTGTATGGGAATGGGAGAGACAAATTAATCACTGCTGGGTCAGTCTTGATTTTTGTGTTACTGAACAATTGTTGCTAGAAATGCCTCGACAGAAAGGTGCAACTTCCACTCTTCACAGGCACAATAATCTATTAATCATTTAGTATGCTTTGGAGGATGGGGGAATAGGAGATTCTTATGGATAAAACTAAGTATTATCTGATGAAATTTCACCTACAGGTTTGAGCTGGACATTTAAATGCTGTGCATTTCTCATCTGTTAATGGCTGGCATCCAAGAGATGAAAGCTTAGCAGTCTGTTACAGCAGAGAAAGGTTGAAGGATGTAGACAAGAAAAAAAGGGGTTCTCGAGGCAGGGTGCTCGAGTAAATAATGTTAAAACTGGCATTATACATATCTACAAACAAACCATTAATATGAAGCCTCTTTGAAATGAGAAATGCCCTAACTCAAACTTCCATCTAACGTCTATAACTAGGACGTTCCAGCTGAGTGTAATATATGGACTCATTAAATAGCAGGCCACTGTAATCTTAGTGAGAATTTATTGAGTGCTAATGTAATTCTTTCATTGAGGCAAAGAGATTGCATTGACTTGTAGAAGGGACTTTTACTAGATTGGATTGTAATCAGTTATGTCTTTGCCATGAAGGATTTTTTTTTTTTAATTCAATTGTAATCTAGTGGTTCCTTTGGGTCATTGACTTTGCCATTTTATTAATCATCCCCACCCAACTCCAAATCAATTAAGGAGAGTGAAGACTAGGGAAAGGAGGATTGTTTAGTTCCATAGGCAAGTCTGTGCACACAAAATGGATGCCATTCCCTGGCACAACCTAGGACACATTTTGTGGTCAACAGAATAATTTGTAACTTGAGGATGCTTTTATCATGTTCCTCTTTCAAAAGAAAACACATGCATGAAAGTATAAGGAAGCAGGTCAACCCCACTATAACAACTGTTAGTGCATTTTTCCCTTAAAGTGGTGTTGACTTAAAGAGTTCACTGTGCATAACAAAATAGTGTTACTGAGATGAAATGTATAAAGTAAAATAAGCTAGAAGGAAAGCTCACAACTTACAGCAGAGTGCTGCTTGTCATGCACTTTAGTACTCCAATTTAAAATTGAAGCAACGGTTATCTCTCTTAGGTCATAGTCCAGAAGTACTCATAAATGATGGTTTAATGTTGTGCTTGACATCAGTTAGTGAATTCAGTGATTTGCCTAATACAGAAGGTTCATTACATTTGGTGCTAATTGGTGGAGGGCAAAAAAATGCTAAGTAGGAAATATGGAGGTTTTTTAGTGAGGTATTTTCTTTAACATCAGGTAAATATTGCAATAAAAGGTGGAACCGCAGCTGTTTTGGTAAGCTTTGAACTACCTGGCAGTGGTAATTCACAGTAAAATTGCTGCTACAGCACAAGTGTCAGATCAACGTCAAAACTTGCTTGGAAGTCTAGATAAATATTAGGTAGTTAGTCTATGCTGAGCTCATAGCTACTGTCCATGCTATGACTACCAAGGTTGAAGCTAGCTCTGGCACATCTCCGTGATCCACCAATACACCTTAATTCTGGATAGATGTACGTTGGCTGCCTGGTCCCAGCCAGTCGGGCACTGGAAGAGGAGTAAAGAAACTTGGGTTCTCTCTATGTCTCTGCCATTTGGCTGTTGTGTGACATGGGGCAAGTCACTTCATTGCTGAGTTACTCCCTTCCCCTAGCTGCGAAATACAGAGAGTTAATGCTGGGAAGTATTTGCAGTAGATTCTGCTACATCTTGTATGTTAAAAGTTTATGGAGCTGTTTTACATGGTAATAGATATCAGCACTGAGATTGCTTCAAAATAATTCAACTAAATTGGCAACATATTCTTATGACTAAGGTTGAAGCAAAAAGCTAGATTCTTCCAGAAGAGCATTCACTTACTTCTCCTTCTGTAGTTTCACTGGAGGACAACTTATTGCTTAGGGAGGGTGAAGGGTCCACGAGGCCTGTGTGTGCAGGACACAGAGATTTCTTACCAGAATTCAGACCTGGTCTTCTCTTTGCAGACTAATGATGTTATACAGAAAGTCTGCATTGGAGAGAACAATGTGATTGAAGAAGAGATACGTGTGAACAGAAGTGTCAATGAATGGGCAGGAGGAGGTGGAGGCGGGGGAGGTGCAACTTACATATTTAAGGTATGGAAACATAGTCCCCATGCACCTTCAACATGAACACATCCTGCCACTTGCCTCTAGTATTGCAGCCTGAAATATCTGAGAACCTTTATACACCTCTGGGGAAGGGTCCACAAAGTGATCTCTGGGTATCCTTTGTTTCCAGTTGATAGCTGTGGTGAGCTGAGTTGGCCCTTCACGCTTCTTAGAACTGCTACGCAGTGCTTCAGTGGCTTGGAGTTTTCTTTGCAAACATAATAGTTTGAATTGGATTTTTTTTTTCAATGCAAGCTGAGATGCTGAAGCATAACTCTGCAGCAAAGGGCAAATTCCACAGGTCTTTATTCAAATATATCATTGTAGAACATTAGACTTCAGCTACGCATTTAGTCTACACGGTGCAATGACAAGAAAAGTTGAGGATAGCCTGTATATTTTCTGTTGGCAACCCTATAGCTAGGGACCACTGATCTTTTCTGTCATGTACTAGCTGAGACAGTACTCATTCCAAACACTGGTTTCAGGCATTAAAAATATGTTTAGATTACCCAGCTTCTGCATAATCCTATGTAACTCTGCACACTCAGTTTCCAGCGTAGCAGTCATTTACCAGTGGAGACACTATATTGCACTATATAGAGCAGTGCTCCTTAGCTGCTTCATTTGATGGAAGTCATCACATGGTAACATTACAAGCTTTCTAAGAGCCATCAGCACTGTAGGTACAATTCATAGAGCTGCTGGTGTTCTCTGTTGCAGAGCTTGGTAGGACTAGTGCTATCCATTAATCTTTTGGATGTGGGTGCATAAATAATGCAATGGTAATTTGTAGTGCTAAGCAGTCCTAGAGGCCTGCTTAGCGCAACATGCAGTAACTAGCATGTGGTTGAACTTCCATTTGCGTGTCTGACTTGGAACATTGCCTTTATTTCTGAATTTGTTAAGATGGAGAATGGAGAACCAGTCCCCTTGATAATTGCAGCAGGAGGTGGTGGCAGGGCCTACAGAGCCAAAACAGACACATTTAATCCAGAAAGGCTGGAGAATGATTCCTCTATTCCAGGGCTGAATGGAAATTCAGGAGCTGCAGGTAAGGAAAGTTTATTCTTTTTAAGAAAACCTTTGTGAATATGTGGTACTCCTAGATTCCCCCTCACAAGGAAGTGAGGCGAAACTCATGAAAACATAGTTCAGGGGGAAGATGGAAGTATAACGTGCATGTAGGATGTACCCGCAGTGCAGGATACTTGGCCTAAATAAGGGTATTGGAGATGGTACAGCCATAGCAATGGCAACATTGTCCCAAAATAACATACTACCTCTCATAAGGGAAGTTGTTTGATTTTTCATGTGGGAGTTTGCAGTGCTGATGTGGCCATCCTGCTTCCTGCACTGTTTTGTACTGTGTAGACATACTCACAGTTTCCCTGGCTTATGCAGAAAGAGCATAATTGCACCCTGGCTAGAAGTCTCTGTGAAGAGACCTTGGACTGAACAACCAGCAGAGCTGAAAGTGAGTCACTGGTGAGTATGTTGTATTTAGAGCGCGGCTGGGACATGTTTTCACATCCCTTTCACTAAAATCCTTTTGTTCTACTTCAGAACCGCCATCGAGTTTTTTCAAAAGTATTTCAAAAGAGAAGGGGAAGGCTCTGTAAGCCAGGAACAAGTGGTTGGGGAGTAGGCAGGGATATCTTTTTACATTTTCCGTAGAAAATACTTGTCCTTGTATGGTAGGTGAGAAGAGGTGCAGATGATTAACGTGGTCATGGAAAGGTCACTGTAGCATTGTGTAGCAAGCACATCCCCTCTTCTAACCAAGCCATGAGATTCTTACTTCAGCTGAGGTGCTTTGAAGGAGTGCTTGGTCTGCAGATCCCTGCAGTGTTTCTAACACAAAAATAACCCCTACCTGTGCCTTTTCTCTTCTCTTAACTGCAGGTGGTGGAGGTGGCTGGAATGATAACACTTCCTTCCTGTGGTCAGGAAAATCCTTGCTGGAAGGTGCTACTGGAGGAAGATCCTGCCCCCAGGCCATGAAGAAGTGGGGGTGGGAGACAAGAGGGGGTTTCGGAGGGGGTGGAGGGGGGTGCTCCTCAGGTGGAGGAGGCGGAGGATATATAGGTAAAGTGGCTTCGTGTTCAAGGTGTCCCTTCCCCTCCTTTAGTGCTAATGATCAGCAAAACGCTGATAGATAATTCTCCTGTAGCTAGCATATTTGACTGTTATGTACTATTATGTCTGTCTGTTGCCTTTTTAGCACTAGATGAATGTATGGCATTTAGTCTTTGAGCAAATAGCCAGATGTCAGTCCTTCAGCTGTAATCCTGGCTTTGCACTCTGCAAAATGTGCCATCAAGATCCTGCTGTGATTCTTGAGCCTTCCATTTTGGGGTTATAGTGCTGAAGAATGAGGAGCCACAGGCTATGTGCTCCCATTGCCAGCACCTGTGTTTTGAGGACTTTGGTCCTGGAGACTGGCAGCCAGGCTTTATGCCAGGGGGAAAGACGCAGCTTCTTCTACCCTGCCCTGCTGTGGGTGGGCCTTGGTCCTGCGCAGGTGGTCTCTGGGGGCAGAGGCTCAGGCTGCCAGCCAGGACCCCTTTTAATAACGATGGTGGTATTGACTTCAGTCAACAAGGAGCTAATTTCATGTGCTGCGGGTCTCAGGACAGCTGTCAGATGGTGTTGTGTTGATTATAACTGGTGTGGGCCAGATTCAAGATCTCTACTAACCCATAATCTCCTGGGCCACATAGTTTCTTCAGCCATCTGCACTGTGGTGGACTTTTTAACCCCTGGTTCTCCACAGTTTAAATCAAGTGTACAATAGACTAGAAATCCTGAGAGGAAGTAATGAGTTTAAATTATTAAGTGCATGTTTTGTACCAATGTTTCTGTGTAATGCTTCTTTTTCCAACAGAATGCCTCACATGACATAATTTTAATTTCACTGAAGATGGTTATAAAGAGGAAAAGCCATTTTTGGGTGGGCTGGGGGAGAATCTTTGCATGCTTCTAGTACAAAATATATGGCCCATACTGTGCTTCTCATATGT
This sequence comes from Gorsachius goisagi, assembly GCA_018403395.1. Lineage (NCBI taxonomy): Eukaryota > Metazoa > Chordata > Aves > Pelecaniformes > Ardeidae > Gorsachius > Gorsachius goisagi. The sequence continues at coordinate 7,686 of BOSO01027606.1, forward strand.
TCTATGTATTGGCCATACTTTACTCCTGATATGTTATATATGCCCAAGCACAAATGAGTAACTCCTAAATTCCTTCAGTCCCCATGCCTGGTGGACCACCCTGCTTTCAGGGTGCAAAGGAGAGGAAGGATATTGGGTTATTCATTCCCACCGCTGACACAGTAGATACCTTGATCATCAGCAAGGGTACTGAACTTAGCCTTTGAGTACTGGTGTTTTCCAGTCTCTTGGCTATATTAATTTTAAGAAGGGCTGATATGTTTCACAGCATCCAAATGGTTAAAGATGAAGTTTGTGCCTTAGTTTGAAACACTCTGCCTAAAACAGAGCTAAAAAATCGATTGTCACAAGCTGCTGGTATTAAATTGAAGTTCTAGAGATAAAAGACCAGTGATTCATGCCACAACTCGCTAAGTGTTCCCTATGTGTTAAATACTTTGATTTATTATCTTTTCTCATTTGGATGCCTCCCTAAATATGGTGAAGTCATGCATGTTGCAATGCTTACCTGTATTTTAGTGCCAATGAGCCTCAGTCTATTAAGGTAACTTCTGGTTTGATGTAGGTGGCAATGCTGCAGTGGACAATGACCCAGAGATGGATGGGGAGGATGGTGTGTCCTTCATTAATCCAATTGGTACTTTATACACTCCAGCACTTAAAGGTATTCATATTGGTCAGAAGTCTTCTAGTGGGTTTATTTCATGTTAAGAATAGTTTGCATCTGTAGGACACTTTACAACCCTTTGGGTACAGCTTAGTGTCATCATGAATATGAGGAGTCAGAAAGCATAACAAAGTCCAGTGGAGAATAAACAGAAGTAGCAGGAAGAAAGCAGGTGGAGACAACATCAAGGCTATTAGAAAACACTTCCCAGCAATGTAGTCTACCAGCCTATAGAATAATTCTGGCCAAGGAAAGTGGTAACAGAACTTCATAGTTCAGATAATTTAGGAAAGAAACAGTCACAGCACCTGACTACTCACTAACAAACATTCCTTAGAGCACCCCTCAGCAAAGTACCCAGGTTGGACGAGGTTGTTTCTAGAGGAAACAGTGCTGTGCTGCCCAGCAGTGCATGGGAGTGATAAATACTGCCACTCCAGCCTGTGTTTGCCCAGAAGTCAGTCTCTTGAGTATGTTTGTGATGTGTTCAGAAAATACGAAAATATCTATTTGCTCAAAAAAAATGTTTGCTTTAGAACAGCCAGAAGTATTTTCACATACAGATGGACTCTGGCCTGATAGATTCAGCCAGAAAGTTTTGATTGTGGTGTTTGATCTCAGATGGAGTAAAGGCCAGGAAGGAAAAGGGAGAGCCCCACAGGCCACTGAAAGGGCATGTTTCCCTTCGCCTTGGCAGCAGCCTCCTTGCTAACCTGGTAGGGCTATCTGCTCAAAGAGAGTCGGTGCACCTCAACTGCAGTGGGGCTAATTTAGCTGGATGTTATTTTCTATGTGAGGAAAGGACAGGAGCTGTGCAAGGTGGGGAGAAATCGGTTTCTTAGGTGGGGCCCACCCTGCCACATCTGGCAACCATGACCACCATGTCCCCTGTTTCTGTCAGTACCTAAGGGAATGTTATAAATGATCTTTACAGCAATTAACTCTACTTCTTTCATCCACTCCCTAGTGACAGAGGGGCATGGAGAGGTCGATATTAAGCTGCACCTTAACTGCAGTCACTGTGAGATGGACGAGTGCCATGTTGATCTTGAGACTCAGAAAGTCATTTGCTTTTGCGAGCCAGGCACAGAGTTGGCTGAGGATGGTGTGTCTTGCATAGGTAAGTAGGTGTGTAGGGTAGGCTGCTAGTGTGTGAGACAGAAAATGCATGGCAAAAATCTGTTGTTTGGACTGTAAGACATCCTGAAAGTGTTACCTAGTCTTCCTTAAAAGTGGCTTCTGTTGAATGTTACCTTTTTTTCCTGCTGGTATTGCTGCAGAGTTATTTTGCTAGGATATAGACCCATCAGTGCAGAGGAACAGTGCACAGAGCTGCATTGCTGGTTTGCTTTACAGTATACGTTTAGCACACTGGGCAGCACTGAGGAGAGTCAAATTTTGCGCCTGGTTGCGCTGATGCTCACATTCTGCTCTGAAATCATGAAAGTTTGCTCACTGAAGGGATTCTCCAGCTAAAGGTAAATTCCAGGTCAGTCCTCTTAAGAACCAAAAAAATGTACAAGGTGAAGGACAATATAATTCCTGCGGATTTGGGCATATAAGGTGCAGGTACAGAATCTATAAGAAATTCTGCGTGCGAGATCTCTGAGGAAAACTAAAGACAGTGCCTGTACTTGCCTTACTTGAAAAAGCAAGTGCTCAGATCCCCATTAATAGGTTTCCTTCATATTCTTGCCCAGCAGTTAGAGCAAATGACTCCAGGGTTTTGGGGTCCTGCTCACAGCTTTGTCACTGGCATGGGAAAATTATCCTGTCTTTTTACCATTCCCATCTGCAAAATCAGTAGAAAGCATGGTTGTTGTGCCAGGGTAAAGTAAAGCTTAGTAGATGGTCATTGAATGCCTTGTGGTCCCACGTGGGGATACAGCTATGGAATACCTTGTACCACGCTTACTGTTACAAGGTTTTTCTGCCTGCATTTAGGAGATGATATATTGCAGTCGTCCTTCTGCTTTTGCTGTGATTTGGCTTTGATAGCAGCACTTTAACCCTGGCAATGTAATGTTCTTTCCACCTCCCCAACCTCCTGCCCCTGGTTTTTATGATCTTGTTTTCATACCCAGGGAGTGCACATGTTAATTTGTTGATAGCAAACCATCTGCTTTAATGGTTTGATATTAATTGAGGAAAGTAAAACAATGAGGTATTAGAGGTCATAGATCCTGAGAACTGATCATGGCAGAGGTTGCTCCTACACTGTAGGAGCAGCAGCAGATGAGTAAATGGAAGAGCAGAAAAATCTGTCTGCAAAGAAGTGGCTGCTGGAAGATCATTTCAAACATGTAATTCCTTCTTCTCCTGCCTCTGTTACAGCTGAGCCAGTGGTTCATCTCCCTCTCTCCTTGGTCTTGTCTGTAGTGACTTCAGCATTGGTGGCTGCCTTAATTTTGGCTTTTTCAGGAATCATGATAGGTGAGTGTTTCTCTGCAAAAGATATTTTCATATGAGAGCTGGATCTGAACCAGGGATAATTGGGCCCTGGGAGGCAAAAAGATTCAGGTTTTTAGCTACTGCTGTATTTAATGACACCTTCCCACGCACATACCTTAACTTCAGATTTCAATAGTTATTTCTAACTACAGTGACCAATTTGAGGAGGTTTCAGTTACTGACTGCATCTTGAAAGAGACATTATTGCTTGTGTTGTAGTGTAAAGCTGCCAGAACACAGCTGCCACTGCTTTTGAGAGCTGTTGGTGCTTAATGCCTAAAAGCAAGCTTTATTTGTGTGCCTATGTACAGATTTAGCCTCTTAATGTATGCCATTTAAGCTTGAAATTCTCACATAGGTTCCCCTTTTACAAACTGCTACTTAGTAGGACGTGGGCATTCTTGGCATCTTTATTTGAAATTCTAAAAGGTATTTTTCAGCCTTTCGTTTTCCTATTTTAAACAATTGCTCACCTGCATTCAGTTGCTAGCAGAATAGATTTGAATCAGTGAAAACAGCGAGGGATTCAAACCACAGCTCTGCCACCTTTCTTTGTCCACACTGTATATAGTCTGGGGTGGGGAGAGGCATGTACCCAGAGCAGCAAATGGCAACTATTAAATTAGATTTGTGCAGGTGTTTCAGTTTTAAGAATTTCAGGAGTTATCAGTTGCACACACATGGTCCTACACATATGATTTCTGGCCTCACAGTACCCCTTTAAAATTACTAATTACTTCTCAGGGAGTGGGAGAGTAATCCGCTTTCCATCCAACTAGCCTATCATTGCCATCTCAGGAAAGAGCAGCGATTTAAAAAATCAAAGCAAAAGCAATGAGAAGGAAAATGGAGGACAGGAAGGGTTTGTGGATAGGTCATTACATCCATCTGCCTTTGTGAGTGCATGTTTACCCCTTAAATTCTTCCCCTGAGCAATATCTGCTGGAGAAGATGCAATAGCTATTACCGTCACAGTCTTTGGGTTCAATCCAGCTCCCACAGAAATCAATAGTAAGGGTAATAGTGATTTAACCTGGCATCTTGCTTTGAAAAAAAATACCGCAATATCAATTACTATTTTAAGGAATATCCACAGGATGTCTTCTTTCAAGGTGTGATTTCTAATGACGTTTCAGAAGTATCAGTGAAGTGATTCAAAGAATATAACACTACCATAAACTGATTTAAAATTTAGTCCAACTCTGTTGTTTAGAAACAGAAGTCATTTTGCAAAATGAGCTCATTCTATATACAATGTGTTATTCTGAGGTAACAGTTTAGTCTATCGATTTTGAACAATATGCCGCAATAATTCATTTCAGATTTTAGTCACTTCTGCGTGATTTAGGAAAGTTGGTTATACCCTGACTCCCTCAAGTTTGGAACTGGACTCATACTTGGAAGTTAAGCTAAATAGAGCAAACAAAAACCTCAGAACTGTGAAATCAAAGATCTCTGCAGGTGAAATTCATTTTACTTCTTCCAAACAGTTCATGAGCAAGCCTGTTTCTTCATAAAATGTGTAAATCAAAGGTTCCTGGATAACTTCAGATTCCATTTTCTATCTGTAATTAATCGATGTATAGAAATATGACAGTGTCGCTGTCTGGTTTGATTCACTGAAATTTGGCCACACAGCGAATTCCAGTGAGATGTGCTGCATGGCTGCTGTCCTGTTCCAAAGTCAATCTGTATCTCTGGTTTCCTGTGTTCTCCATATATAGTATATCGTCGGAAGCACCAGGAGCTACAAGCCATGCAGATGGAGTTACAGAGCCCAGAGTATAAACTGAGCAAGCTGCGTACCTCCACTATCATGACAGACTACAATCCCAACTACTGCTTTGCAGGAAAGACCTCATCCATTAGTGACCTCAAAGAGGTGCCTCGAAAAAACATCTCCCTCATCCGGTAAATTCATTTTTGCCTTCCCTATGTTTTACATTATACACTCATTTGTGCTGGCTCTCTTACACAGATGTGAGCTCATGTCTGTGCAGGCATGTACAAATTCTCATGCACTTTTAGACTCATGCCCCTTTTCATAGGAAAGCTGCAGTAGTTAGGTTTGCGTGGAGGGGACTAGACTTTGGCAGTCTCCTTAGACTTTTACAGGTGCAGTGTTAATCTTCTGGAGTTATGAGAGGAACTGAAGAGTCATCACCAGCAATTCAGACACATCTTTTTCAGACTGTGCAATGAATGGCCCATTTCCAGTATTAACTGACGAAATAAATGCTGGGAAGGCTGAGGCTTGTAGGAGGCTCTTTTAAAGTCTTTGATGGAATCTTTGGTAAAGACAATGACATCCTTAAGTACAATAGCAGTAAAAGCAATGGGTTTGAGACTGCCAGACAGTATTTAAAAAACAGGAATATAAACCCTGCAGGATAGTCATGTTTAGGTCAGAACTTCTGGAAAGCTTGAAATAGTCTCTTAAGAAAAACCTGAAAATTCGGAGTCCTTTCCCACCTTGCTCTGCTGCAGGATACAGTGCATGCCACTTGCGAATGTGACATTACCCTTGTACTATGCAGTTTACACAAAAAACCAAGAAGCAGAAGCAGGAGAGCTTGGAAGACTAGGGAGCTTACAGTGCTAAAAAGGATGATGCTCAGAGCAGTCTTTGCAGCCTGCAATGTTTTGCTGTCTCTTATCTCCTTCCCCCTTACCTGCACATCTTGCTGGACTGCGTCTGGAAGTTTCCAGAGTACCCTGTGCTGCTGCTGCCTTTTTCACTTGGGCTCTGAAAGGATTTTTGAAGTGTGGCAAGCTGCAGAGAGCAGCTTTTGGCGAAGAGGGTGAGTTATGAGCTGTAGAGATCTGGTTTATACCCTCAGTTTGTAGTAAGTTGGTCAGGCATAGCCAAGAATAGTGTCTCAAGCTGATACCTACAAAATGTTATTTTAATAAGTGGTTGAGTCACAGGCAACACAAGTCCTCACTGTGGTTTCACTGCCTAGACTGGTCTTTATCCTGGCAAAACTGCAGACAGAGTTTATGCAACAACAGAACAGATTGCCCTTAGCAGCACCTGTTTGAATGGAGAGGAGGGCAACAGCCCATGCAAAAACAGTCCACCGATAAACTGGAGAGACAGAATCAGTGTGGCTGTCAGGCTCTGCCAGGCTGTCCTGGCTCTACCAGGAAAGTGCATGTTGTAGAAGTGGGCATTGTTGAGAGCCTTTTACCCGGACCGAGGTGCAGGAATGTCTCTTAGAGGCTCAAACTACTACTGCCCAATATGCAGCCCATGCAGAGTTAAGAGGGACTCGGGATCTGGGATACAGCCTCATTCTCTGCCAGAGTTTGCTATGTCATTATGAAATGCCACCTATGTGGTATTCCTATTGTTATAACAGTTGACTTAACGTTAAGTGAGTGAAGACTAAATAGACAGGTATACAAAATCTGTATCATAAGGACATAGAACAGGATCTGTTGTGTGATTACTTTAATTCCTTTCTCTTTTTCTTGTACCCTTATTCAAAATAAAACTGTAAATTTCTTAATATGATCAGTGTCCGAAACGATTCTCAGCATGAATTCCTAGAGCAGAGTGCTTTACAAAGCACTATCATCACCATTTACTGGCTAAGGTACTTACCCAGAATCACAAAATCAATCAGGAAAAGATAACTTGGTTTAGAATTCAGGTCCTTTGAGGACCATTGTACTTCCTAGTTTCTTGTTCAATGTTTTCTTTAATGGTGATGCATAAACATTATGGGAACTGTTAATGTGTTCAGGGTGTGGGAACACCAAGGCCTATCTTTATTGACCTCTAGAGCACTGACACCAAAGCCACAGGAGAGTGCTATCCATTACACACTGCAGTGCCAGCAGCTTGATTTCACTGAGGACTGTTCAGTTTTGAGGATTGCTTTCCCTACCAATTAAATATATTGTAGGTCCAGAAAAGATCAGATCAAGGTCTGGTCCCCTGCATAGTGTGAGGAGTGGTATCACCAGTGTCAATATCCAGTTCTTCCTGTTTCACTACCATGAAAATTGTGAGCCCATTCTGTCAGCTGTGACCACAGTGTTATAATGTGTGTTCTCTGTAGTAAAACCTTCTTGTCTTCTCTGGTCTGTCCAGGGGTTTGGGCCACGGAGCCTTTGGTGAGGTATATGAAGGTCAGGTGGCAGGGATCCCCAGCGACCCCACTCCCTTGCAGGTGGCTGTGAAAGTAAGTGACAGTGTATGAGTTATCATGATGGTTTCATGCACCTTTCACCCAAGAGTCCCAATGCATTATAAAAATGAAGATGAATTAAGCGTTACTATAGTACTGATGGATGTGGCTAGAAAGGTTGCTGCTCTGTTGCAACACTTTAATCCATCATAGCGACGGTACAACTTGTAGCATATGGGCTTGTGAGACTATTAAGAGAGGTCTGCAAGTAGCAAATATGCAAAGATTTCCCATACAGCTGCAGTAGACTGCAGGTATGAGAAATAATCCATCCTCTGTCCATCCTCCACATGCTACACCTGGTGTGGTAATCTGTCCAAAGCCTTTGTGTCAGAGGCCAAAAGTCTTCACAGGGCAAAGACCAGCTGGCACATACACCAAAGAGCCTGCAGGTAGGAGATGGCTGGTTTTCCAGGGACCTCACCACTCCATTACAGGGTGGATATGCACTGAAGCTAAATCCTGAGAGACCCTGGTAGGGTTCTCCAGGCCTTCAACAGCCTAGCGGCACAGTCGTACTGCTGCTTATACTTCATAGTCTTTCTGGGAGGTAGGAGTGTTGAACTGTCAGAAAGCTCAGGAACTGTGGTCTCATTCCTGGTCCTCTATACAGCAGAGTCCCATATATTGAGCACTGTTCCTTGTGCACTCTGGACTATTCCTTTTGTTGGGAGGAGGATGACACTGGTGGTGATGGGCCATGTGTTCTGATCTTTACCTTTCAACAGGCTTCACAGTCTAGTTAGTAACGGTCTAGCTATTCTCTTAGAGTGAGGTTTCTTTTAGAAACAAGAATTGCTGCAGACGATGTTAGTGCTTTTGATTGTGCCAGGGGTTCTACATCCGTAACTTTAAATATCTTCTTGTCAACCTGTTTTTTCTTTTCCAGACATTGCCAGAAGTGTGTTCGGAACAAGATGAACTGGACTTCCTCATGGAAGCTCTCATTATTAGGTGAGTATGAGTAAGATGAACAGCACTTGTGTAGGCTTGCAAAGCCCAGCACTGTAAATAAAAAAGGTGGTTTGAGAGGTGATGTCTACGCAACACATCTCTACAGTAGTTTTAGCACATGGCTGTCAGTATTTTATAAAGAAGAATAGGCATTGCCATCCTTTTCTATTCTTCTTACAAATGAGGAGGCACCAGATGATTAAGGGCTAAATTTTCAAGAGGGTCCACACTGGTTTTCATTATCCAAAGTGAAAATCTTTAGGCCCAGTTTTCAGAATTGATAACAGGATCCTCTGATTTCTCTTAGAGACCAGAACACGAGGTAAAAACAGACCTTAGGAGTTTGGGGTTGACTAGTCAGAGCTAACAGATGGCATTGACTTAATGCTGCTGTCTTGTCACACCTCAGTTGACTGAGTCCTAGAATCCATGGAAATAGTTTCCCATCACATTGAGGTCTGGAGAAATAAGGAAGCATTACAGACTAGACTTTGAGGAATATCCCCTATGTAAGCAGATCCCTGTGTCAGTATGTTGTTTGGAAGAACTCTGCCCTAGCCCGGTTTCTGCCCCTTAGATAAGGAATTTAGGATGAGACTTGTCTCTGTTATCAGACATTCTCTGCTTCCTATGGCCCACGAGTCTTGCTGTACCCCAAAAAGGATGCAGAATAGGAAGAGGAAAAGCAGCCAAAAGCCATTCCTTCCCCACCTCTGTTTCTGCATTATGCAGACAGACACAGAGTGCAGGGTAGCTCTTTAGCTTTATCCAGTTACCCTTCCTTTGAGATTTGTTACTTTCTGAAAAAAAAACCCCAACATTCCCCGCAGCAAAACATTTTGATTCTTTTCTGCAATTGTGCTTTTTGGATCAAAGTTGCTCCATAATTGAGTCCCCCTCTCTCCACAGCAAGTTCAACCACCAGAATATTGTGCGCTGTATTGGGGTGAGCTTGCAGGCACTGCCTCGTTTCATCCTGCTAGAGCTTATGGCTGGAGGTGACCTGAAATCGTTCCTGAGAGAGACGCGTCCTAGACCGGTAAGAAAAGAGAAAATTGAATTTTATTTAGTAAGCTGCTGCCACAAGGCAAATACATATTATAAAAGAGCTGATCCACACAGCTACTATTTCCCAGCATTTTAGAGGGTCAGAAAATTTCTGTTACTAGAAGACCACTGTGGGGGCAGGACACAGATGTATAGGGAACAGTTGCTGCTGGGGTTATGCAGAGGTGCCTCATCCTTGGACTTTGCTAGATCTTTATCAATGACCTGGATGAGGGGATTGAGTGCACCCTCAGTAAGTTTGCAGATGACACCAAACTGGGTGGAAGTGTTGATCTGGGGATCTGTGCTTGAGGGGAGGAGGGCTCTGCAGAGGGATTTGGACAGGCTGGATCAATGGGCCAAGGCCAATTGTAAGAGGTTGAACAAGGCCAAGTGCTGGGTCCTGCACTTGGGTCACAACAACCCCATGCAAGGCTACAGGCTTGGGGATGAGTGGCTGGAGAGCTGCCTGGCAGAGAGGGATCTGGGGATACTGGTTGACAACCAGCTGAATATGAGCCAGCAGTGTGCCCAGGTGGCCAAGAAGGCAAATGGCATCCTGGCTTGTATCAGGAGTAGTGTGGCCAGCAGGACCAAGAAAGCCATCATCCCCCTGTACTCGGCACTGGTGAGGCTACACCTTGAAGACTGTATTCAGTTTGGGGCCCCTCACTACAAGAAAGCTGTTGCATTGCTGGAACATGTCCAGAGGAGAGCAGCAAAGCTGGTGAGGGGTCTGGAGCACAAGTCTGGTGAGGAGCGGCTGAGGGAACTGGGGTTGTTCAGCCTGGAGAAAAGGAGGCTGAGGGGAGACCTTATTGCCCTCTACAGCCACCTGACAGGAGGGGGTAGTGAGGTGGGTCTCTTCTTCCAGGTAATGGGTGATAGGACGAGGGGAAA
>BOSO01027608.1:0-13711 GCA_018403395.1 Gorsachius goisagi
TCTCTCAGCCTGTCCTCATAGGAGAGGTGCTCCAGCCCTCGGATCATTTCTGTAGCCCTCCTCTGGACCTGCTCCAGCAGTGCCATGTCTTTCTTGTGCTGAGGGCTCCAGAGCTGGACGCAGTACTCCAGGTGAGGTCTCAGTGACCCAAGACATTTTTCTTATGTGAAGGTTATTAGTCATGTAACAGCTGATCTGTTTTTTCAAAGACCCCCTACAAATGCATTATCTAAGTCCACACATTACAGTGGTAAGCAAGGATGCTATAAGACTGAAATGAAGCAGTGAAATTTGGTAGAAATTTAAATTACTTTTATACATATCTTTAACGTATGTTTTATTTTGAAGAATATTTTTCCAGTTTTACATAACATGTATTTATTAAGTCAGAGAGGTCACTTTCAAAATCTGTTTAGCATTGTTTATTAATTTGCATTTCAAATCTGCTGCATTTTTTACCAAATTATGACACTTCTTGTTTCAAGGGTTTGTAAAAAAATTCTGGGTACTATACTATCTTAAAATGAAAATGGTGTTTAATTCTAGAATGGAAAAGTACCTATTTTAAAAAACTTATTTGCTATAACCTGATATGTAATAATGTTGAGATCAATTCAGTCTCATTTTCTGTACTGGCAGAGTTTTCAAAATGTAATTTCTTAATGACCTTTTACTTTCATGAAATCTAAATCACAGAGACAAGCTATTTGCAATGGAACTTGCAGACACCTTTGATCTGAAATGTACTGTATTATTAATAATAATCCTTTTCCCCTCATTAAAGGGATAAAAATGAGCATATTGCATATAATTTAATATTAATTTTCAGGGACAATTTTATACATTGCCTCTTTGATTTAAGTTTGGTTTTCTTTTTGACTCATTAACCAGAAAAAAAAAAAAAGGAAATAAATGAAGATGCTAAAAAGATAATTTTCTTTAAATTAAAAGACAAGATGTTAATGGTTTCAGCTAAGTGTTCTCAGCAGGAAGCTTTGTAACTAGAACTTTCATTGTTGAAGCAGCATTTTAAATATTCAGGCTACTAGGGTAAGTGAGTAAGCTAAGACTGCAGAAATTGTTTTGGAGTGATGGTTTACGGTCAATAATATGCATACCAGCAGATATTTACTGCCATGAGTATCTAAGAGGCACTCTTTCATCCCTCTTTTTATTTTCCTATAATCTAGAGCACAAACAAAATACACTTGTCAACAATGTCTCAATATTAGAACTTATTTTTTTTATTTATTTGTACCTCTGTAAAAATCTAGATTTGGGAATGAAAAATAAATATTTTATTTTAAATTTTCACTACAAATTTTAAAATTTTAAAATCAGTCAGCTTGAGATTGAGACATACCATGCTGAAGCTGCAGTACAATTGTCCCTGTTACAAGGAAACTATAAATGTCAGTGATGTCAAGTAAAAGTCAGGAAACTGAAGGACAAACATACATTAATATACTGTATTATCATTAGGCAACTAGTTTTATTACATGCTATACCGTGTATAAAAATGTAAATAATTTTGTCACTTTTAAGTGCTTCTTTTGTATTTCATTATCTTGATGCAGTAAATGAATTATCTGTTGTGTAAAAATGTTTATTTTTAATCACATTTAATCTTCTCTCCATTATTTTTATCGGATATCATCTATTTCTTCTTTATTAAAAAACTCAAGTCCAGCTAACTTTATTCCTAGCATTTATTTGCTATTACATGTCACCTTCTATTATTTTCATTTGATTGTTCTGCAAAATCTATTTCCAGGACAGTTTTCAATTCAGTTCCTTTTAGCAGTTGGGCTGTTCTAGAAAAAGATTCCACCTGTTTAAAATAAAGTGAGGCACACTCCAAACTCCTGTCAGTCAAAACCATTTTAGCCAAAGCTTTAAACAAATTAAATAAAATTCCAAAAGTTGCCTCATCTGATAGAGCTCATGGGATGTGATCTTCAAGCTCCATCTGAGGTCCTTACACGTCTGTATCCTGAGATTTTTCCTAGTGGTTTCTGACTTCAAACTGGGGATGAGGTATATATGTATCATATCAACAAATCTGTGACTGTGCATGTGGGAGGGATGTAGATATACTATGTGAATATACCTACATGTGTTTGTAAAATCAGGAATATTTCCTGTAGGCTTTAATTTCTTCTGAACATACTCAAAAAAGTAAACAGGTAGCACCAGTGATGTTCTATATAGCAGGTAAAAGTTAAAAACCAGCTTCTTTTAGGTAATCACATAATTATAAGCATGTCTTATTTTGTTGGTATAGGCTTTACAGTTTCTTGAAGATTTCTGAAATCAAGTAGAAAAGTTAAAAAAAAAATATCTAGGGACATATGGCTTATTTAAGCCTCACATATATAAAAGCCTATGATATAATTATGATGTTTGATGCTAGTTCATTTTTGGCTAAGTTCTCCAAAAATATTCACTATGTTTTCCAAAAGAAGTTATTCCTTTATACATCCTGCATGCATGAATTTCTTCCGTTGCTCTGGCAGTACAATTTGGGTCCTATAGATAGTATTGACCCTCAAAATAGCAAAGTCCACTTTATGTAAGAAACTGGTGATCTTCATGGGCAATAGTCAATTTGTGGTTCCCAAGATTCAGACTTATAGTAACTTTCATTAGACAAGTATGTGCTTTTACCTATTTGAGCATAGCCAGGTAAGGTCTTATGTTAGTTTGGATGTGCTTTCTTTTCTATCTGAGTACACGTCAGTTTGCACCTTCCTTTTTTTTTTTTTTTGGAGGCTCCACTATTATTCTTACAACAGTGGTCACATCTCCAGCTAATTTTTTTCAAATAATTTAAGTGAAGATTTAGTAGTGGTTTTCATCCCTTTTATCCATCCTTTCTGTTTCACATAATCTGAGGAGCATGTAGGGGAATCATATGAATGTGTGGTCTTTGTGAAATAGGCCACTTCAGCTATTACTGTTTTATTCTATATGAGTTGCTAATGAATTTTTTTTTTTTTTTTTGGTAATTCATACTATTTTACTCCTTTCAAAACTGATGGCAATGATCTGAAGTCTTCATTAGAATCACTAAGAACAAAAATTTTAGTTTCTGATGGGGTTCTGTTCTAATCCTGCAGATACTATTTATGTATATTTTATAATGGATATTCTTTATGTATATATAATATTTTCATTGTCTGTATGAGCCACCATGAACCCTTTTAAATGGATTTCAACTGACTCAGCATATTATAATTTGATCACATTCTTATGTTCAGGCAAAATTTTGAGTATACACATCAGAATATATAGCTTTTTTTTTTCCACTGAATGAGATTGGGATGCATAGTATCCCAGAACAATGTATTTTCACTGCTTTGTGGCAATGTGCTATTGCACCATAGAGCTTTGGGATTTTAATTGAAAATTCAAGTATGGATCATTTTTTTTTTAGCATTCCAGAAAACATTTTTATTCCTTTTGAACCAATGTTGCAGAATACCAAACCTGGACATGTCCTTTCACTTGGAAGCTCAATTCTGCTGGTAAAGCAGCAGGCTTAGAGGGCTTTACGTCGTTGCTCTTTTGTTACTTTCAATAAATGTCCAGTATGATGCAGTGATTCTGTTTTTATTTTCTAAATTGGCCAATTGAGTTTTATTGCTGTAGCACAACCTGCTCAAACAAAAGCTAACAAAACTTCCCAATCCTAAGTTTTCCCATTTGTGTCTCTCTCCAGACTTACTAGCTTCTGTCTTTTTACCACTCAGGCTTTGTTACTTGAATGAATAATTATGAACTTTTTTTCATGCTCCACTGAAGTATTAGATTCGTTCTGTAGCTGGTGTAGGAAATGTTTGTGCAGACTTGTTTGTCTTTTGGCCCCTTGCGTATGTTTGATCATCTCTTTAAATTAGTCATAGAAAGGAGACCCTGCTGTATAGGGAGGATAGGCAGCTTTTGATCTTGACAGTCAACTTTCTGGTCTTTTCTCTTTTATGGCTTGCACAGTTGTACTCCTGCAGAGGAATCAAAATAAATTAATTTCAGAAAAAATCCCTCTAAATCAGGAGCATTGATACTAGACTACAAGGTTTCTAAAAGAAAACTTTAATAAATCAAAGACTTGTAACCCAGGAGTACAATTCACTATAGGTTGATTTCTTTAAGAGCTCTTCATAGATGAAGATTTCTTTAGAACTCAACCTGCTTTGTTGGGTGTAATAGCTCATGAGTACCAAGTACTCTAGAGGTCTTTGGTAAATGCTCCTTCATAGACAAATTCTCTCTTCTCCCCAAACATTACTCTTAAATTAAACAAGGTATGCTTGTTTGAATGGTTGTAGCACACGTGTTTCTCTGAAGGTGAAATTGAAGTGGCATACGGGGTACATAACCATTGGCTTTGATATAGTGAATATTTCCTTGAATTCTTGCCATGCTCTTTCCACTATTTCCACTTCATGTTAGATTCTGTTAGGGAAATACTTCTTTTGGTTTGCATTTTTTTCTTTTTTAAAGACATAATGCAGGTTCTAAAAAGACTCACTCAAAGTGTATGTTAAGAGAACACATTGTTATCCTTGAAATACAAAAATAATGTTAAATTAGTATTTGAAATCTAAATCTTTGTCATCTTCATTGGTATGCTCATAATATGTTATGTTACTCTTGAGAAACTCAAAGCAGCTACAGGAACAACCTAAGTTATTTCAATAAAACATGTACTTACAGAACAATACAAAATGTTTAAAAATCTGAATCCCTGATAACTTGAATTCATGACACTGAGATTGAGTAAATTGGCAAAACAGATTATTTTCAAAAATCAGTATTTGGTATCCTAGTAGGTTTTTTCTTTCCTCTAATTTTCATAATCATCTATTGCTGGAGGATGATACAACTTAATTTTTGTGTGGCTGCTCTCCCCTGCTGCTCTTAATGGTTGCATCAAACTGACCTGTAGATGAATGTTGTGCTAGTCCACTTCTTCCAGAGTGTAAATTAGAAAACTGCATCTTCTCTGGGCTTCAACTCTTCATGTCTCCAGGTTTGCTTTCCATGCAAGCAGAATGCATAGGTAAATTGGAAGGAGTCATGATACAGATGAGGCACATGTGGATGTGGAAGTCTTCCAGACCCTCTGCCCCAACCTACTCTGAAATTATGCTGTCGAGAACAAAGGGAGGTAAGCCTTCCAGAGATTGGTTACCTAACTCCAGGAATGTCATCCTTTGAACAGATGTCTTAAGAGATTTTTTTCATTGGGTTTGTTTAATATGGGTTATAACAGGATTTGTGAGCTACCATTTACATGTAAGACATGGGCATGGGAACTGTGCTCTTACAGGGGTTGCTGTACTCAACTGAGTTGAGGAAGTGCAAGCTAGTTTTTTTACTTCTGCTGTACAGTATGAAGCAATAATTTGCATAAACAGATTTACAGTGTTTTGTAAGTGTGTGTTCATTCTGAGTGAAAGAGATTTGTTTTATTTGTGTCATTGCAAAGCAAAGTTTAAGTCTTACCCTGAAATTTTTGTATTCGTGACAGTTCCTTTAGGGTAGTGCCTACATTACCACTACATAATGTTCACACTACAAAAGGTGGGTGTATGGCAAAGATGTCTCTGTCTCTAGCTTCCTTGAAAGGTACCAAGGAATCAAACTGACCCAAGAATACCACCAAAGAGATGGTGTCTCTGTGGGCTTAGTCGTGATGCCACTTTAAGCTCTGGATTGTCCAGTTATCTGGAGTGGGTCTGATAATTTTCTCACAAAACTTTATTGAAAAGGAAATTTAGCATTAGCTTCCTTTCAAACTCTTCCAGACCCTCCTGGACTCCCCTTTAGCAAAGAAATGACATCTCTGTAAATCCTTCATCTGCAAGGAATGTTATCTGAGCATTTCTTTAACAACTAAGCAATCTGGAATGGGCTCATTACATCCTTCTTTACTCTGTACACTCATGCAATGGCCATGTTTCATCAGGCATACAAAGCTCCTCCATTTTCAGTAATATAGACTTTATGCACAGTTTAGTGGAATTTGTAAAGCAAATTCTCTCTCCCACAGTAGCTGTTCATCATTCAGTCATATTATCCATAGCTTTAATTATTTATAACCCACCAGGATTTGTTCTTTGAGGGTAGGTGTTTTAACAGAGCTGTGTCCATTTAATTAGATAAACCAATACACTTAATAATAATACACTTTATGGAGAAATTGAAGTTACAGGATAGCAGGATAAAACATATTTCTTATAAAATGTGAGTTAAGAGTTTTACCCATAACATGGCTTATTTCTGTAAAAAGTCTGTAGTGTTATGCCTGTGTTGAAAAAAAAAAAGCTAATTATATTGATTTTAACTACAGCTTGTTATTATTAAAAAACTACATGACAGTCAAGTTCATGTTTTTGAAGAAATGTGTTCTCCCCTCTAAAAGCAGTGATCTGATTTAGCAATTAGATCATTTGGCTGCTAGAATCTGTTGGTTTCCCAAACCAGACCCTAGTGGTCAAAGATGATTAAAAAGTCTATTTAAAATATAATCATCAATCACAAATCAACCACATGCACTATTTGATAGCAAAATAAGCTTTTTAATGTAAAAAGAAAATTATGTAAATTTGGAAAGCAATGATGAAAACAGTCTAATGTAGAAAAGCTTCAAATAGTTTTTATATCAGTAAAAGATTATATAATTTCAGAATTATCTGAGGATCACTATGACTTCTGGATATTGATTAGATTTCAGACCATGGTCTAGGAGCCGCTGGTCTAACAGTTTAAACTTCTTTTAAAATAAATATTTACTTGTGTAAAAGGCGACTGTTTTCTTGAGAATAGTAGTGTTATCACTGAAAGTGCAAAGAACTTACAGGCACTTTGCAGCAGGGTGAAGACTTTAAAAAATTTGAAGATCTTTTAGTTACATCTATGGAAAAGAATATATTCTTCATTAAGCTGTAATTTAATGAGGCTAGAATATAGGGATATTTGATAGAATTCTACAGCTTAGAAAATATAATGTTGATGAATATATGATGAATATAATGATGAAACACATTCTTCAGCCAGAATGCCATATTTTTAGGTGTTGTGCCGTTTAATTATTTGAACATAGCAAAAAGTATAGCAGTTTTGCCCACTTATTTGTGTTTCCAGTCATTCTCCATTAATAACACATAAACTAAAAAATATAGTAATTTTCACTGAAGAAAGGAAATACTATGTTTGGGGATTTTTTATTTTATTTCAGAGAAAGACTGAAAAAGAGCCAAATTCCTTCAGAGTATTTCTGCCTCTTAAAGTAGATGTCATTGTTGATAAAGTCAGTAGGCATTTTGCTTATATGTAGAAATTTCACAGATAACTATCCACTTCCTTGTTAAAAAAGGAATCTAAAACCAGTCTTCTGATTTTAGAAATTAAATAAGTTTTGCTTATTTAACATTGTCCAAAAATTCTGCATGACAGTAATTTTTCTTAGTGTCATTTAAAAAATACTAAAGATTTTGAATATTAAGTTGGTTCTTTAATACACAGATTAAGAAGTCCAATATTTAGTAGCTCATGTTTGACAGCCATGACATGGAAACCACCAGACATGATGAATACATTACATTGGACCTCTGACCAGACCACGACAAATTGCCAAGTTAAATTACCTTAAGTGTTGGTAATTGAAGCTTACCTATTTTGTTTAATATTATAAAGTTATAAGACTTACAATAAAAAAGATTGGGCAGCTGTGCAGTACCAGTTGGAAATACTGATACTGGTACTGAAATACTCTGAGAACAGTTTGTGTATACGTAAATATTATTGCAACTTCGCTCAGAAAAGTTTTTGTTTTCTTAAGTAATACCTGCATTATTAATACTATTTTGAATTTAACAAATTTCAACAAGAATAGTTATTTTTGTTTAAATTCTCTGAAGAAAAGTTGTACTTCTGACACAGATTGAAAACTCAAATATTTTATCTACAAACCCCTCCACTGAGAATTGTAACTTTCCTGGGATATGCGTGTCTTGTAGAATATTTCCTGGTCTGTTTTCCAAAAGAATGAGCCTCAATTTCAGAGAAACACTCCTGAGGTATGCACGGTTCCATTTGCTCCCTGCCTGTTGACTGAAGGATAGTTTAGGACCATTCTCCAGATGGTTCTCTAAGGACTTGGGAAAGGAGATCTCCACAGGGTGCAGGCAGTTAACCCAGCACACCATATTACATTGAAATGCAGACACACCATGCTGTCACCTATGGTGTGGCTTCTTCATCAACAGCTACAGCCTACATCTACTACTAATAATAAAGATACTGCTACGTGAGATTTCATCAGATTTCATGCATGACAGAAAGAGAGTTCAGGTGCTGCTACTGCTTCTGGTGTGCTGGTGCTAGTCCTTCATAATAGGTCAGGAACTTCTTTTCTGTTGTTTTCATCTCTCAACTTTCTTATACCACCAGTCATGTTTTATAAGCTCCTAAGTAATATACAAAACTAATTTCTTCTATCCATTCAGGGCTTCATAACATTCATCACAGACTTTTGACCCTCACTTCATAAGTCTTAAGGTAACCTTCAGACCTGCTTTAATCTAGTTTGTGTTATCATTAAAATAAGTTGAATAAAAACAATACATTTTTGTTCACAAGGTATGTTATTCACTGATTCCTCCCTACCAACTTATCTGGCTAGATATTTCAGAAGGAAATTTGCAGTTTCTGTTATGTTATAACAACTTTCAGGAAACTTTCACAGAAGATGACCTTTTCCCCCAACTTAATTTCCCACTTAGTACTACAAGACACTTACTTAAATACAATGTTCTGCTAAAAGCTGAAGAGTACAGATATGGATTTTCAATTGTCATGGCTACCAGGAAATGTAATTTTATTCTCTTTTATCTGTATCTACCTCTGTGAGGCCACAGTTGTTTAAGCTATATCTTCTATGATGCAGCTGCTAGACTTGAACCAAAGTTTCCTGAAAGCTCAGTGTCTAATGGTAGTACTTTCCTGTATCTTTTGGAATGGAATGGAATGGAATGGAATGGAATAGAATAGAATAGAACAGAACAGAACAGAACAGAATAGAATAGAATAGAATAGAATAGAATAGAATAGAATAGAATAGAATAGAATTTTTTTGGTTGGAAGGGACCTACAATGATCATCTAGTCCAACTGCCAATTTAGCTTCCATTTCATCTTATACTGCTCTCTAATAGCAAGTTTGTTTTTTATACACGTATATATATGTATCTAATTATGTGAAATAGTATATGTATTGTATACATCGTGGAATGATGTCCTGGTTCATTTAAGCATATAGGTTTGTACTCAAATTCTGTTGACTTAGCATTAAAAATACGGGATAAAAATGTAAAAAGGACCTCAAATGCTTATTTTTCATGCATGCGTGAATGAACTATATAAGATCATTAAAGCTACAATAGCTCTGGATGGAGGAGAAGTGGATATGAACAAACAGACAGCAGTGCTCATAATTTTAATGAGTAAACTCATGTCAAGACTCTTTCAGAAATTCATGAAGCCCTGAGACATCCCCCATATCCATGCAAAGTTGTGGTTTCCTATACAGACTGTGGAGAACAAGTGGTACCTACAAGAAGACTGATTTAAGGGCCCTACGCGTTTTATCTGCATATATGCTAATGTTATTAAATTATATTTCATTATCTCTAAATGGATTGTGACATACCTTATGGGTGTATTTGTGTTATTTTGTAAATTCCTTGAATAAAAATTGATTCTCAATAAGAATTTGAACAATGTTTTCCTCTGAACACTGAGGTTCAGAAGAAAACATTGTAAACCTGCAGGTCATCGATCTTTTTAATAGAGACTGTTCTTTAGAGTGATACAAGTGTCTTAATAAATTGCAAATGCATATAGTTAAGTTAAATAAAATATTTCCAGTGTGCAGTAATCTGGCCGTAAACAGTACCCTATTCTTATAAATCAGCCCTAATATCCATGGCATTTTCATTAATGTGCTTATAATAAATATAGTAAGGGAGACATAAACACATTAATAATACACGTTACATTTAATAGCTTTTGCCCTTGGAAATTCTTATCTGGCTCCTACAAAAGTCAATAGAAAACCTGCAGTTGAATGCATTTGAAGAAAGCTTGAGCTGATGTATGAATGAGCACATTCAGCATAAAAGAGTTAAACTGCTAAACTATTGCTCTTCCTACACTTCACTGTCTTTTGTTTCGATATCATGACAGATGAATTCTTGTTGCAGGTGCTTAGTAAAACTAACAGGAATAATATAATTTGTAATCCAGATGTGCTTCTTCAGTATGCTTCAGAGTTATACACTAATAACTGATGGAAAATGTCTATATTAAACTACTTTGAGCAACTTAAAGCAGCTATAGGGGTGTCTGTCCAGGTCAAAAAAACCCTCTACATTTATTTTAGCACAAACTCTGAATTAATTTTTTACTTAGTTTTCTATGAAAGCTTAAAAGTTTCTTTTTGCAAGCCACAATCTCTACAGGTGCACGCGCACAGACATGGTTTAGCAGAACGTACTAAATTTTCATTAGGATATTGCATAACCTCCAGCATTTATTTCTACAACATTCTACTTTTTGTAAGAACTGTTAAGTACATTTCTTAATAGGAATGTGTACAATTAGACAAGGTGGATTAAGAGTTATAGTTGTTAAGAGCTACTTAGATGTTCAGTAAGTGTTGAGGTATTTTACAAAAATTGCATGGAAATTGCTGCCATTACCATGTCTTCATCAAGCCCACTAAGGGACATTTTAATCATATCTGCTTTTCTCTTCAGAAAGGGTTATTGCAACCAGCAGCAATGTGACAAAGAGAAATTTCGAAAAGAAAATGTGTTACTTCTGAAAAGAAAATGAGAGCTGGAAACCTGAATAAAAGGCAACCCTTTTTTTTTTTTTTTCCCCTGGAGAAAACTAGAGGAGCAAATAAGAACTCAAGACTTAACTCTAAACTCTAAATTATATTTTTCTGAACCATATTTATGTTTATCTTGCTCTCTGGAAGCAGACAGAAAGATACTCTTGGCCTCACTGATAACTGCCTGAAGTAAGGAAACACAGTATAATATAATTCGTTTCATACCTCAGTGACCTTGAATAAAATGATAGACTGCATAAATGTAATGTAAATTTATTCCAGTGTCTGACACCTACTACCTCAAGTTTACTGGAAGGGGGTATCATGTGAAATAATACCCTTTGCTGTCACAAGGTAAGAAGGAGAAACATGTTGAAGGAAGAACACCTGAGGAGTTTTGGTGTCAGGTATTAGATGACAACACCAGCAACAGAGCTGGAAGCGAACACAAAGAACGTGGACATCATAATAGGCCAACAGAAATGTAAATAGCTTATACTAATTGTTTGCATATGATTTCAAAGCATGCTAGAGAGCTTTTCCTGCAGAAAGGAATATATTTGCTTATTTTTACAATGTGCATTTGTTTTAGTAAGCATAAGCTCTCTTGGAAATGAAGTTTCAGCAAAATCGTGCTAAAGGTGTATTAGAACATACTAATAAGTTTATCTTGCCCAAACAAACATAAAAAAAAATAGGTACATTTGAGAGGGATATCATTATCATTTAGTGTAAGAGAGGGCGAGGGAATAAAGTACTTATGAGCATTGGCAAAAACAATTATAAGAAAAGAAGCCATTTAAAAATGTTATGTATTCACTTGCAATGGATATACCTTTACGCTTCTGTAAACCATGACCTGAACTGCATCTTAAAGGAAATACTGTAGCAGTAGAAAGAGCCTTGCAAGAGCACAGAAGAATGCAGCAGTGACCCAACCTGAGCTGATTTTGGTGTCTAGTAACTCAACATAAAACACAACCTCCCCTGTCCTGAGCACCCACCAGAAGAGATGGAACTAAATTAATGCACTGAATGGACTCCAGACATTTTATGGACATTTTACAGAGGTGGTCCACAGACTGAGGGAACGATAACTATGTACATATCAAAAAATGGGGAGGGAGAAGGTGGTTAAATAGGATGTACTGGATAGTGTAAGACCCACTAGTGAGCACAGTGTAAATGGTATGGAATAAGGGGTGGAGTTTGTACTGGGTTTGTCTGTGTTGGAATTAATTTTCTTCATAGCAACCCATATGGGGCTGTGTTTTAGATTTGTGACTAAAACACTCCAATGGTTGACAACACACTGATGTTTTAGCTATTGTTGAATAGTGTTTGCACAGCATCAAGGCATTTTCCATTTCTTACGCTGCCCCCACAACAGGTAAGGTGGTGGTGTGAAAGATGTTGGAAGGGGACACAGGCAGGACAGCTGACCCAAGCTGACCACAGGGATGTTCCATAACATATGACCTTGTGTTCAGAATTAAAAGCTCAAGGAAATGAGGAGGAAGGGGAGATGTCTGGGGTTATGGCATTTGTCTTCCCAATAACCATCATGCTTGCTGAGGCCTTGTTTTCCGGGTAGCAGTAAACATCTGTCTTCTGATGGGAAGTAGCAAATGAATGCCTTATTTTGTTTTGCTTGCACATGCTGTGGGGCTTTTTGTCATGTATTAAGCTGTCTTTATCTTGACACACAAGATTTTCTTCCTTTTGCCCTTCTGATTCTCTCCCTTATCCTGATGAGGGACGAGACGAGGGGGTGAGCAGGCCACTGGGTGGAGCTTAGCTGCTAGCCAGGGTTGACACACCATATCACTGTGCATCCATTGTTAACTCAATTTTGAAATAGGAGAATTGTTTTCATAAATCTTCCATAAACCCAGAAGCTTTAATACTTTGGTGTAGTATTTGTTTCCAGGAAATCTGCAGTATTGTTGGGTGGGCTTGGGAGGGAGAGGCATTGTATGTTTCTCTTCCAGATGTGCTACCTGTTACAGAAAGAAAATGTTATTCATGCCATTAAACTTACTGTTTTAATTAGCATTATTTTTTCCTCACTTACTGCTGAGAGTAATTTTCCAATCCCTTTAAAGGTGACCTAGGGTTATGATAGAAAATATATTCAGTTATCGCTTTTTATATACACTGTACAAGGAGGCAGCCGAATTTTAATGCTGACACAGAAAACATGCTGCTGCAGGAATAAACAAGCTCCAGCTTAAATGAAGTCAAGTGTCATATGTCAATATTGACACTATTTCTGAAAGAGCATTTTGACCTTAAAATTATCGGACAAGACAAACAATAACAATCTGCATTATTAAAGGAATAAGAGAAAATGGAAGAAAGCAGGTGGAGATATAGTGGGCTTTACAGAGAAAAATAAAACAAAAAATGTGATGTTAATATGAGATATTAATGCCAGACCTCTGTGGTTACTATTCATACAGTGTGCATTTACCTTCTGCAGGTTTTACCATTCTGCTAGTTGCTATGGGGCATCACTGTATATTGAACATAATATGGCAGTGGAAATTTGATACTCTTGAGTGATGCTGAAATAACTGTGAGAGGCCTAAAAATATTACATTTCCATTTCTGAAGTAATTTTTTAATTGATGTATTCTTTAAACTGATATGGAAAAAAAAGTCTTTGTTAGAATCATAGAATCATAGAAGGTTTCGGGTTGGAAGGGACCCCTAGAGGTCATCTAGTCCAACCCCCCTGCAGTGAACAGGGACACCGTTAACTAGATCAGGTTGCTCAGAGCCCCGTCCAACCTGGCCTTGAATGTTT
>BOSO01027613.1:0-18601 GCA_018403395.1 Gorsachius goisagi
TTCCAACCTGAAACCTTCTATGATTCTATGATTCTATTTCTATCACTTGAAAATGTGCAATTGTCATTTTCACATCATTTTACTCCCTTTCCTCTTCCTTCTTTCACTCCACCCTAAACATTAGATACCCTGAACCTCTCTCCTCCTGCTTTGGAAACCATACCATTGAATTGTTCCAAGCTGACTATCAGTGGTGTTGATTTACTCTGAGTCATTTTCCTGACTACTGACACTAAACATAAAACTGGCACTTCAGAATTTAGCTAAGAAGCATTCTGGCAAGGCATCCTAAGTTAGAAAACAGAGCACTGCCTTCTGGATAAAGGGTGTCATTAAAGATGCATCCTTTCTCTGCCTCTTTAAATCCTTGAGAAAACACTGAAAATAGGGGAGGAAGACAAGAGTGGACTCAGTAAAGAAAGCATAATTTTGAATCCTATCAGCTGTAAGAGAAGAGGTAAAGCAAGAGGAAATTCACTACAATCACGTTAGTAAGATCAGTTGTTCAAAGCCAATTTCTTGAACAGTGTGTGTCCTAAATTCTCCCTGCCTCCATCTTATTTTAGGCATTAAAAACCTCTCTTCCTCAGCAAAGCAAATTTTGGAGGACTTAAACAGCTTTGCATTTCCAAAGTGAATATGTAATCCCAGTGTAAATTTAGGACAAGAAATACATAAAAATAGTAACACTAGAGGTAACCAAGATGATGTCATATAGCAATACTACAGTGGAGTTTCAAAAGCATTAAAGTTCTAGTCCAAAATTATCCACTTCCTTGTGATTTTGACTAAGCAAGGAAACTCCACTAAGAAATTGTTTTCTCAGAAAAACCATGTGATGACAATGAGGGTTAATTAGATTACAGCTTTAATTAGCAGATAATAGTGTGGAGGTCATCAGTTCTTCCTCACTCACTGTCCCTTGCTTAAAGGATGCTATCAGTCACATCCACATCTCAGGTTCCAGCTTTGATCACACAGACACAGAATAAGAGAAAAAAAAATCCCATCTGAACCAAGAACATTATATTCAGAACCTTACAAAATCACAAGTACCAAAAATAGAGAAAAGTGCGTATCAGAAACAGACTTCTGAACATACACACTTCTCTATCAAAAGCCATTCCTACCCCTGTTTTCCATACAGTATCTCGAATGAATAGTTTATAAGCCTGACTTAAGACAAAACCAGCAAAAGTCAACATGGTTATGATGGAACAGGAGATAAAAACAACCCTACTTTTCTAGAACAGAAATTCCCCTGGCTTCTCTATTATTTTACCTCAAAAACTGAGTAGTTTGAAAAGAATGACATTACATTAATTATTTGTCAGTCTCTGTTCAGCCCCACTACTAATGACACTCAAAGCTTTCTCTCCACCACAAGCTTAGCCTTACTCAATAAACCTCGCAGCCACTGCCCAAATACAGCCAAGCTCTTGCTGTAGCCTGCACTTCCCTTTGATTGCCCTCACCTCAGTCTGAGCATGAGAGGGGCCCCAAACACTGCCAAAATGAAAAATTTTGCAAGATAGCTCCACTGTGGGAAAATTTTCCATCTGGGTGATGGCTGTTGGGTTACTTGTACATGGCTCAGCAATGGTTAGGATTAGGGTTGACAGGAAATCTAAAGCTCCCAGTGAGCCCATCAACCTGCTTTGAGTAAGCTGCTGCTGTCAGCTGCTACCCATTGTTCCCTGCTATGAATGGTCTCTTCCACGATACAGTCTTCTGACTGCGTGATATCCCCCGTACCCAAACCGGCTTGTGAAAACCATCACCAGGCCATTACAATAGCCAGCTTTATTTCCATGTGAATGTGAACTGCAAGAGAAGTTCATTTGGATGGAAAGACAAATATTTACCACATTTATTCTCAACCCCATCAGTAAAGATGTCTTTATTGCAATAGACACATTCATTGCAATACAATTTTTCTTGTATACAGCCTGTATACAGAAGGGGGAAAAGAAGCAAGAAACGAACTTAAAACACCTGGGATGCAATTGTATATACACAGATACCTCTTCTTTCTAGAATTAAGAAAAAGGCAAAAATGCTATTGCCATAATTTGCTGCTTCAAGGCAAATTTAAAAAAAATTTATGAAGTTTCATGTGTTCTGATCAAGCAATTTGTCTATTTCATTTTCCTGAAATCACGCTGTAGACCTCTGCCATGATGATGAATGCCTTTTAGTTATTAGCGCAAGTATCTCGGCTACGTGCAAGCAAATGCCTGGCTGTATAACTGGTTCAGCACGTGCAACTGTGTGGACTCAGTAAAGAGCTCCTTTTTCTGGAATCTGGTCTATAAAGTTGCATTTTGTCTTTTTGTGACATGGTCAGTAACCAAGTCTGCAAAAGTACTTGCTTCCTCATGTAGACTGCAATTATCAGTCTTCACCTCTACTGTTTCTTTTGCATTTTCACTCTCCATTTCTAATTTTCTCCAGGCTGATTTTGTAGACTGTGTCTCAAGGGTGAATTCCCTCAGAACTGTGTTTTCTTCTAAGACACCTGCATGCAATGAGAAGAGGCAGCTGCAGTAATATTGACCGTAAAACACATGAGCAGAATGGTGAGAAGTTTAAAAAAAAAAAAAATCTTATGTCAGATTCACATTAACGTTTTAACACCATCCTTAGTAACCACTTCTTAGCAAAGACAGATATAGGGGAAATTTACTAAGTAAAAAAGTTTAATCAATTTAGAGCCATGATCAAATTCTAGGACTAAGTTTTTGACCAAATTAGTTACATTTGATACTTCAGTGGGATGGCAGCTTATTCAGTTCTAAATGTGATTTCCCAGAGTATTATGTATCTATGTTTTCTAACACAAGTGGACTGGGCTATGATTGAGATAGGATGGAAGATATAACTAACATTCATAAAAGTCAACTGTAAACATACACTATGTCCATTTTACATATATTAACCTGAACAGCAAATGCAGTACACTTCAGGAGAGGTTAAATCTGGTACAAACTATCAAAAGCAAGAAAACTGTAACCACAGTTGACATTCTTCAGCTCAGCCCTAAGGCTGTGGATATCATAGCACATCCAACATCACATCAGGTTCTCAGCACCTTGTAAAACTCAGGCACAACAGGCTGTTTTCAGAGCTGATTGTCAAAGAAAGATTGAATTTTCTTATTATTTCTAACATTTCTCCAGAACAAGACTTCCTATCCAGTCTTTTATTGTTTACATTATTAATCCATTTATTTCATGGTGGCATAAGGCAATAAACAGATATGATTCTCCTACTTTAAGATCTGATTTTATTTTTTAATGAACATCCATCAAGGCCTTGTACATTCATTTTCAGGTAAAAAAATAGCAGCCTCATTTATAGAGCTGGATTCTATGGCTCTGTGGAGCAGTAGCAAGTCTTCAATACACAGAAATTCTACAGAAAAGACAGAAACAGAATAATTCCTCCATTAACTATCCCAACATTTACTGTAATAGCCTGCCTTACCTCCCCTTCCATTTTCCTCTTTAAGTTTAACATTATGAATAATTAGGCAGACACCAAGTTTACAGATAACATTGTTACTATAATTCTTTTATATAACAACTGGCAATTGTTTTCCCAGAGGCTTCTTCCTTCAGTTTTTTGGGGCTCCTAATCTCTTAACAATGATGCATCCAGCAGATTCTGTTAAAATCCGCTACTTTACTCACACAAAGCTTACTGAAGGAACACCAGCTGCCCCTAGCTGCATGGAGTAGCAGTACAATATTACACCGATTGCATATAATCAATTATATACAAAATTTCCAGTCCTGTGTAATATATAAAACAACACAAGATTACATTTTTACAACAGCAGACCTTTCTTAGTGGAATTCTATAAAGCATATTTCTGTTTAACCAAGAGACTGTAATAGAGCTTTGGAGCCCCTGAGAATTATCAGGCAATCAATTATTTCTGTTTATGGGAAAAAACTGTTGTGGAATGCCTTGCTTATTTTGTTTAGGACCTACTGCTATGGTAGAATACGCGTGCTGTGTTACGTTTGCTCGCTGGAGCCCACAGCTTCAGACTTTCACCTGGGTCCCAAACAGCTGCAAGAACATACTCACAATGATAGAAAAAAAAAAAAAGTTTTTCTAAATATGATTCAGAATGGAAAGGGACACCTAGTTAGGAACCTGGGCCACCTTCACCTTTCCAATGCACCTGTATGTACACTTGGCATACATACAAACTCTAAAGAGTTTGAGTGAGTAAAACCTGACACACAAGTTCCCAAACCCCCACTGTTTTTAAGAATTTGTGTTTGTTGGTTTTTTTTTTTTTAAGTTGTTCTTTCTGCTGTCTTTTACTCTTTTGTGGTAAAGTTAGGTCATGGCAATTTTAAACACTGTAAGCATGGAAATATGGGCACTTTTTTTTTTCTCTCTCTAAGTCATTCATCCAGTCAGCAAAGTGGTTTGTGACTTTTCATTAATGATTACAAGAGCTATCAAATAAGAACCAGGGAGAGGGTCAGAAAGGACAACTGGAGAACATGAGACACCAGCAAATAGATTACGAAAAGTAACACATACAAAATCTTTGACACTCTCACCCTTGTACTCACACTAAGCATGCATCCTCTGCTCAGTCACACACACTATTACCAGGACAAATCTGATCTGCACTGACAGTACTCAACCTGCCAGAGTCACTGGCTTATTCCTGCACTTGAGAGGGTAAAAGAAAGGACACATGAAAAGTAATGAGTAAGGCAATACAATAGAACAAAGCATAGAGCTTTTAAGTACTCCTTAAAACATATAAAGTTTGTAATTTATGGAAAAGAAATATTTGTTTTAATCTAGACGATAACCAGTAAGATGAGAATGCAAGATCTGAGGCATAAAGTAGAGGACTGCCCATATGAGGCTCAAACAGCTCTAACGACCACCTTAAGGATGAACAGAGTGGAAAATAAAGGATGAAGACAGCATCTGCTTGATCCTTTGCTTTTCCTGTGTGGTGTAAGTCTGGGTGTACTCAACACTACACGAAACGCAGCTGTACATTTGTTCAGGCTTAGTGCAGCTCCATCGATGGGTCAAATCTCACACAGTCACAATCCTTGCACGAATTTACCCTGACAAACATTAAAGTGACTTTTATTATTACTTTTTTCCTTACATTTTCAAGGCATCATATAAACTTCTTTCTTCTTGTGGTTCTGCACAGTAGTACATGCTCCACAGTAAGCCTATAAAAGGCTGTACTTTAGCACTGAGCCGCCTTCAAAAATTGAAGACACGTTTTAGTTAAATCTCCTTATATAAAGAGATGCACTCAGTGCAGTACAATTTTTTTATGTAGAAGATATTCATCTCATTTTTATCTTTGCCAATAAAAATGAAATAAGAAAATAAAATTTTGAAGGTCTTTAGATAACGATGTTCCTACCGTTATATTAGTTTATGAAACTATCATCCCATAGTTTTAAATAGCTGCTTTTTTTTGCTAGCAAATCATGTCATTTCTGAACTCTACATATTTTTGTCTTCCATTTTTTTCTTATATGTATAGAGAGGTGCAGATTTACATTTAAGAAAACAGAGACTTAATTACATACTTTATGAAACCATAAAAATCCAGTGAGACCCCAGAACTATTTAATGATGCATTACATGGACTGCCACTGAGTTAAACATCTGCATGTATACAGCAAAGACCAAAGGTAAGAGAAATTCCTTACTCCACACATCTGGTATTTATCCCTATAAGAAGCATTAGCTAGTAACATTCCAGATTGTTTTTCAAATTTTACTCCTTGTGGCATTCACTTCTGGGAAGAAACCAGGTAGTTTAGTGGAGCTATGGACACAGTTCAGATTCTTTGAAAAGAAGCTGCTAAAGAATTTTGCTCTCTACCTCACTCTTAAATCAAGTCAGGCCACAAAATGGTAATGTTGTCAGAAGTTTCCAAGGGAAAAAAGAGGAAAAAAATAGGAAAAAGAGGTACTCCTAATATAACCTTTGCTCCATCCTTCTCCAGTCTTGCAAAGCATTTACTTTAATTTGAAGAAGGTGGAAAATATGAATTGTCATGCTAGAAATTGGTCAAATACAAAAAATTACATCTCAAAGACATATCTTTTCTTACAAACTGAGAAACAGTTCCAAATGCTATAAAGCTTAAGTGGAACATACATTTAAGGAAAGATTAATAAGTTTGATTCAAATTCATGGCTTCTGAAGCCAACATAAAGTCTCCTAGAATCTAATTTTGAGATTGTCCCACAGCAAAGAGTTGGTAAATGCTTCTTTCCAGTTGGCATATTTAATGGATACTAACCAGTGAAAAATGCAGAGCGCAGGTAGGGAGCATCGATGTTACCACGTATGCTACGCAGGCAGAGTGAAAGAGCTTTGAACCTGAACAAATCCTCCTGAAAACATTAGGCTGAGATTTGCCTCGAGAAGAAAACCCTCAGTGAACTGAACTTTGTTCAGGTTAGGATTTTCACACAGCCTTTCCTGTTAAGACACTGTTCACCCACCGTGACCCATGATATTTCCATTAGTGTAGTAAAACCAACTACTATTCATTCAACTACTTTTTTCATTTAAATTTGTTTAGTTGCCTAAAACTCTGAAAACAAAGTGTCTAATTTTTTTGCTTTTACTGCCTGCTACCTAGGCAATATGAAAAGACTTTATCAGCCTAAGAACTTTATACAGACTGTAATTGGGAGCAGTGATAAAGGGCATTAGCATTTGTACTTTTTTTTTTTTTCTAGACATGATCCAACTGTTAAATCTAGTTTACTGAGCAGCTCTCCATACCAATAAATCACACACAGATTCACACACACAGAATGGCAAGGGCTGGAAGGGACCTCTGGAGATCATCTAGCCCAACCCCCCTGCTAAAGCAGTTTCACCTAGAGCATGTTGCACAGGACATCATCCAGGCTGGCTTTGAATATCTCCAGAGAAGGAGACTCCACAACCCCCCTGGGCAGCCTGTTCCAGTGCTCTGTTACCCTCAAAGTAAAGAAGTTCTTCTGCATATTCTGCTGAAATCCCTTATGTTTCAGTTTGTGCCCATTGCCCCTTGTCCTGTCACTGGGCACAACTGAGAGGGGGGGAGTGGGGAAAGGCTGCAAAGAGCTGTAGAAGCAATCTAGGAGAGAGGCCTGCATTGCTGAAGGAGAAAGATATAAGAAACAATAAAATATGGTCTAGCTTCAGTGCCCTTAGGAGAGGAGACACTGTCCTGGAGACAATTTGAGTCTCAAATGACTTGGCAGGTCAGAAAATAAACATACCATTTCAATGAAAAGGTTTCAAGGCTAAGCAGCTTATTTTGTTCTATATGAGGACAAAGCAGACATTTTTCAAAAAGTTTCACATAAAGTTAAGGAGAGACCTAACCAAGAGCAGCAATCACTGTTTGGTCACTCACCTGGATCTAGATTTCCCCCATCTTAACACCTTTTGCTCCCTCACTAGGCACAAGAATACAGATCGGGGTCACAACATCCCTGATTATACCAACAGTATTAAGCCCTTTGTGATGACAAAAATTCCACCAGAAATTCCCCAGTATTTTCTCTTTTTAATTCACTTATTGACAGCTTTCGCAATACCATGGTACCATCATGCTGTATCTCTGATACATTTAGTTTCACTTTATTTTACCAAAAATATGACATCATTTGGAGAGACCAGTACTGTCTTGTGCACATCACAAAGAGAAGAAATCAGCGCTGGCTTAAAAAAATTACAATAAACACATAAATTCTACTTCTCTCAAAGATGGAATAAAAGACCTAAACACAACACACTGCCCCATGTCCCCCATAACTCTGCACCATTATATTTGAGTACAAAAGGCTTTATGACAGAAGCTAACCCTCTTCTGCTATTCCCTGACCAGGAGTTATATATGTTACTATGTATCATAAATTTAAGATGTGAAGGTAGTCATATCTTCCTTGCATATAGTTTTCCGCATAACCTGTCTTGGGCTTAACTGAACAATTTGTTATGTTTTGGTATTACAGATTTTCTGAATAATAACAGTAAGTGTGAAGTGCAACAAACATGGTTTAAAAGTTACGTTCTGCACAAATTTCCTTTTGAAAATAAGATATGGTTTTCCGTATATCTGCTATACACCTTGGTGAACGTTATTCGCATCCTGAAATCATGAAAACTTAACACTAGTGTTTCATCATTGATCGCTGTAGAGCCAATCGCGTGCAGTAAAACCTGGTTGACTTTAACAGTCAAATATGGCCAATGTCACTGGAGTTTCACCAGGCTAAATCTGATAAAGCAAATTATTCTGCAAACAGTACTTCAATGCAGAAATTGAAATGCAGCTGCACAGAACCAGAGTTAGTTTACTATCTAAAAAAATATGTCCAAGTAGACAAATATTTTAGTTAATGGACTAACATTAATTGAGAAATAAATTAGTCATGATACATTTGCAATCAACCTGCATGCATAAAACATTGGGAATATTTTGAGTAATCAAAACAACCATATCTGTTTAATATGTTTAATAGCTTACTTTTTCCAATTAAAAGAATCTACCATGAAAAGGGAAGAGAGCAAGAAAATATTGTTGTGTACTGTAATATTTAGAGCTCTGCTAGGTCCTCCATTTTTTGCAGATCTGCATAGCCAGACAATCTCTTGCAATATCTGCAGCAGTTTTTGTTTCATAAGCGTGGGGGGTGGGGTGTTCATGTCCTTAAAATAATCCAACAAAGTATTAGGTTTATAAACTGGTCCTACAACCTCAGTCTATCTACCATAATCAGGTAAAAGACGACATGCTATCACTTCAGACCTGTCTTTTACTATATAAGTAATTTCTGAGAATTTGAGAACATTTCTAGCAGCGCCCACATGAACAGTGCGATTATTAAGCCATATTAGGGATAATACATGCAAATGAGTTACCCATCCAGGGAGATGGCTCTCAAGTTTTATGTCAGTTGTATTATTTTAAAGAATACTAGTTGGCACTTTTAATGCTCCATTCTTGCAGTTTTAGACTTATTTTCAGTAAAAAGGAAGTCACTAATCTCTCTGGATGCTCCCTCTCTTTCTGAAGGCGATATTACCATGGTCTTAAGGCATCAGCTGAGTTGGGTAAAGACCACTCGGGTATGCCTTTGCATGCTGTAATTGCACCTCTCACTGCAATGCAGACACAGATATGAAATAAGCAAAATGAACATGCTCCCTACACCACTTGCCTCTAGCTCTTCTCTCCCTAGGAAGTATTTTGATTTATTCTCCTCCTAATTGCAACTCAAAACTACTCTTCTTGCAATTCTCGCACAAAGGTTGAACATAATGTAATTTCACACCTGCTGCAGGCAATCCTGTGTATCCAACAGTTAATTTGTTCAGTCATCCAGAAAGATTTCAGCCTTACTCAGTCTTATCTAGACCTCAGTCCCCTTCGCCGTACCAGAGACACACGTGCTTACGTTACGTGAGCTGGCCCAGAGCACATGGTGGCATTTCTGAACCTGTACAATATTCGGAGTCAGCCAATGAATATGTGGGGCAAATAACATGCAGCATATGAGTTTTCTCAGACAGTGTTCGACATGAGGACACACCTTTATAATTTATTAGTGCTAAAATTTGGGGGAAAGAAGGGCATTTGCTCTGTTGCCCTCATCTCTTTGCATAACAAACCTGAAAGTCGTTGCCACAAGCACTTTGGTGGAATTCTTCGCATACAACTATGGGAACACAAAATATGAATCTGTTTGAGGAGAAATGTGTAATTTTCCTGTCGGTCATAATCACAACTCCATGTTATAACACACTTCTGCAGGCTTTTGTACATCCAAACGTGACATTTTTCATTATTAAATGTATCTACACCGATATACCCTGGGTTACGTACACTTCCACAAAAACTTCATGCACACAAGTGCAAAGTTTTACAAGCATATCTCTCCAGCTTGCTTTCGCCCCAGAAGGGGACTTTACAGCTGACAGTTAACCTGCTTGAAAGAAGAAATTTTCTGTAGCAAGCATCACCAATTTATTCTTACAAGGCTTTGATCACCATTCTTGGTAATAAAAACAAAGAAGCAAATCTTCTGATTGCCACACCTCCAATTCCAGACTGAGTGAGGGATGGATTGCTCTAGTCAACAAACAAACAAGCAATTGGGAGCAGCTTTCAAGACTAGTTAATCTAGCAGTTCTGCAGGAGCAGCAACAGGACATCTCCTCTCGCTCTATCCTTTGCTCTAGCCACAGAAAAAGAAGCCGCAAAAAAATTACCTCCGATTACTCTGAGAAATTCATTAACTTTTTTTTTTTACACCATGAAAACACTGACAATGCAACTAAACTTTATGAACTGAAGAAAAACGATGATGATCTAGTTCCAAAGCAAGTAAGTGCCAGAATATGAAATTGGTCTAAGCTGTACCTGTAACACACTCCAAATATAATTTAATTGCCCATTTATTTTTTTTCCTTTATTGAGCAAACTGCCATTTGTTCAATGTATTCCCCATTTTCCAGGATTAATAAAGATGATTTTCCATCTGCTGCAGTGGTCCTCTGAGACAGGGGAGGTAAGTGAGTGTGCATAAACACCTGTCTGACTGAAGGAGAAGGAATTCCTCTCTTGCTACGGAAAACTCAAAAATCCACCACCAGAGACAAAGCCCAGAAGCCAATGCTTTTGCAGGCCCTTGGCAGTAAACTCAGTCACCTTCAATCTCTACAGCACCAGCTTTGTTTCTTCCAGTTCTTTACATAATCAGTTACTGGCAATAAGAAATACTGGGGAAACACAGGGTGACACTGGAAGAATATTTTAAGTTGCAACACCAAGAATTAATTTCCCGACAGGATTAACAATGGCAGCATAGTTTTAAGGAGAAAGCAGCATGGTTGGTTTTCTTGGGTTTTCTGAATTTTTTTGTCTTATGAAAGTTTCCTCTTTGATGAATCCTTGGTTAAAATAAATTTACTGTTTAAAGACAGACAAATGGATCAACAGCATGATTATGGGGCATGCTGATCTGACTAACGTATTATTAACCCACAGATTTATTAATCTTATTTAGGATCCTCTCTATTTCCTCAGAGTGAACAGTTTAATTACCTGTCCAGGACTGCCTGATTCTTCTTTCTTTTTAAAGCAATGCTGCCCCCATCTGGGAGTACAACCTGGCATCTACTACTGCTTACAGCACTTTATTCTACCCGAAATGTGTTAATTGTATTGATAAAGTTACTAAAAATGTATCTTCCAGTATAACATACTTGAAAAATGCTTCATGCCTCAAAGATTATAATTCAAAATTTATAGAGAAGTGCTTAAAACCCAGTGATCTGAAAATCAAGATTTTTCTAACTGGATATATACACGCTGATTAAGTGTAAGGTAAATGTACTTTGGAGGGTGTTACGGATATGTGATGCTAAAAATTTTTAATTCCAAATTTTATTGAAAGCAGGTTCTTTCAATAGAATTCTTCCATAAGATAATATCAGAAGCAGGTAAAAAAGGCAGAGAAATTCATTATATTTGATAAAATACATAGAATTTTGATGTATAATCAATACAAAACCATGTATCTGAAGTCCTCCTAAAACATTACAGAAGAGAGGGCTGCCATCAGCATGCTGATCACACCCACCCCATTCCACAGGAGAAGAGCACCACACAAGTAGACAAAGCTCGGGGTGCTCTCCTACCCCACTTGGGCACCAAGCCTGCATGTTGCCCAAGCAATGCAAACGTGTTGGATCACATACTGAACAGCCTGTCCCACTGTCTGCCCTGTGACGAACAAACATTTAATTTCACATGAGTGAAGAGCATTCATGATTTGACAGAGATCTGCATCTTTCTTGTGGCTATACCTGCTCAAAGAAGTGCAATCACTGTATGCATTAAGGTGCAAGGCGGTAAGAACTCAGCAGTACATTGTTTGAAATAAGTCATTTTATGAGCTGAACAAATATTTAACTACCTGCAGTGGGCACATTCAAGGACTGGATTAATTGTTGCGGGGGTGTATACCACAGGAAGGGCAGTACAGAAAATAAGGAACAAGAGGTACAAATCCATAGCTGTCTCTTGTGAAGTGTGTATGGTGCTCTTCTCTCACTTGCATGCAAGATCTAACTTGTTACTGCCACAGTCCAGACTATCCAATATAACTGTAGATAAGCAAAACATTCTTTTACATTGATACCTCAGGCAAATACACAGATTTTGAGGCCACCCTTCAGATACTTTTTTCCAAAACCTGAAAAACATTGCCTACTTTGGCATACATGCAACATCTCTCTTCTGATACAGTAAGCCCTGACAGTTAGAACTTGGCCTGAGAACAGAGTATCCAAACTTGGATATGGATATTTTGGGAATACCCATGGATAAAACCACCAATTTTTTGTATAAAACAAGACAGCAGAATACTTCATCCTGAATAATTTTTCTGTGGCTAAACCATTGTTAGAGCAGATTTCTTTTGGGTCTCATGAAAACCTAGCTTTTCATTGCAGTACAAAGTTCATTTATTGTTATATTCTAAAATCTACATAAAGTTTATAGCTTTTTTACTAATACTATGATAAATATTTGGTACTGCATTATAAAACAGCAAACAAATGATAATTTTACCTTCTGCTCTGTGCTGCTATAATTACTTCCCTTAGGAGTACAATCTAGCCTTTTGTCACTTTGATAGCACTGTTATTCTCCAATAGAGGCAGCAGAACAGCTAAAGGAGATGGATGCATACGTAAAAAGCTTTTAATCACAGGCATGAACATACCTAAAGCAGCAGTGTGATTCTTCTTCTGAATAAGGTGTCTGGGGCTTCAAATCACACATACTCTTAAATTTTGTAAGCTACTGAGTAAGAAAATCTGAGTTCTGGCTCTCGTTTAGCCCCCCCCCCCCCCAAAAAACCCAAGCCAACAAACCAGAATTGCAAGCATCAAAGAACCAGCACCGATGCAGTAGCAGAACTGGGAAAAGCAGTCATCCATTATACACAGAGTATATTTACCCCTTGCTGTTATCACTGTGGGGTCAAAATTACTGTAGAATATATGGATAAAATGTAATAGAATCAACATCTTTTTCACTTCTTTCCATTCCTTCTTTCATGCAGTCTGATACAGTTTGCTGTAATATGACCATTTAGCACCTATCTCTACTGCTTAACCCTGCTTCAAAGGGGGTTGTGGAGAGAGGAGACACACACTTCAGGAATATTAGATACCACTTGATGGAAGTCTGGTACCATAAAATTACATGTTGTTAGCAAAGTAATTATTCCCATCTTTACCCCTTCCCCCTTTAAGATGCTAGAGATCACAAAAAACGCAAGTGCAGGACTGCAGGAATAAAGAGAAAAATATCAAAACAAATCCAATTTACATACATTGAGTATGAATCCTCATAATTTAATCTCAATAATTTTCTTTAATAACAGGGGCCTTTTCTAAATGAGACAAAGACTGAAAAGCATAGTACATGTACCATCATTACATAAAGTATTTGCGAAGGAAAAAAATACTAATTTGCAGGGAGTTTATTAAATATATCTCTAGTGGTAAGCTGTATTTTCCCCTGTAAGGAAGATTTGTCTTCCCACATTATTTGAATTCCATATGTTATATAGACTATTATTTTATGTAACCATGGATTTCAAATTATACAAAGAACAAAGGGCTGAAAATGCAATCTAATGAATGAATTAGCTAGTTAAACATGGTACCTGAGAAACAGCATGCATTAACCAAATCAGGAACCATAATGTTCCACAACCAAGATTTGCCATTTCCTGGCTTCTGAATCCTTAAATGAGCAAACTTAACATTATTTTAAAGCCAGCCGTGCTGTTAACATATTAATGAGCAATGATCTGATTTAAGAAGTATTTCACCCTTTCACTGAAAATTTGGCTCATTGACTTCTTGTTTTAACACAATATAATTACTGCTTACAGCAGGGTCTAGTATATAAGAGATCAATTTGTTCAAAGTCCATGGCAATACTGCCACTCATCTCTGTGGACAGAATTTCATCTTGAGTATGACAAATATTTTCAGCAATTGTTAATAAATCAAAGGTACTCTGAAAAAGAATCCGAGTACTATAATTAAATATAATTAAATCAATGAAATTTATTTCAATCAATAAATTAAATATAATTAAATCAACTAATCTCCATGAAAGCCAAAAATACCAACACTTGGGATCTCAGACTACTGATGTTTTATAACCTTTTGGGCGAGGTCAGAGGGGGACAGCCATTAGCATACTGGTTGCTACTCTAGTTCAGTTTCCCAGAAGACAAGCTAATTACCAACCTCAATCATATTTGCATATCACTTTTCTTAAAACATCCTTTCAAACACTTCTTACAAGATGAAATTCACCTTTTATTTTCAGCTTGAACTGAATACTATCAACCATTATGTGCACTTATAAGATACATATTTTTATGACAACGACTTGGACATTTCTGGTTTTACAGGTCACTGAATTAGAAGTGTGATGAAAGGATCTGACCAGACCATTACTAATGAAAATAAGTTATGGGTCAATGTGAATCAGCAGGTAAGGACATTCTCCATTATCGGTCATGTCCACTGTCCCAAAGTGAGTGAACCAACATCTTGCGTTCCTTCTCCCTGGAGAGAGGCATTCTACTATATCCATGGCCGCACAACAAGATCATGCACAGAGAAGTTCAAATATATTTAAACGGAGTCCTTGAGATTTCTACTTTTTAAATTCATCTCCTAATACTATTCTTGCCCTGAAGAGTGGAACGTGCCATTGACATTATTACTTCATAAGACTTCTCACTGAACACAACACCGCCTTTTCAGAACAACAAAACTTGTCTACAATTTTCTCCAACAGCCTAAACTGCAGTAATGTGTGCTTGCAGAACAGCTTTCAACATGCTAAAAACACACAAAGCAATGGCTTCCTCTATAAAATCAATTTATAGTTCAGAATTTGTGGGAAAATTTTTCCTGCTGTGCCACTACAATGACACGGAAAGTCCCAGGTTTCCTTTTGGCAAGTTAGAATTCTGTTTTTAAAAAAAAAGTAGTGATAACAATAAAGATATGAAAAGCTTTAGATGCTAAATATCTATGTAGATTTTTAATGAGTCTCAGTGTAGATGATTTAAAATAAAAAGTTGATCATGAGATGCTCCTTATCAGAATCCAAAAGTTTGACACAGAAAAGCCGTAAGAAGAAAGGTTAAAATTCCGCTAAGATACGTGAATCTGCAATTGTGGGATTCTGCATTTATGTAGACTACCACTGTACAGAACGCATTTGGTGACCCAGATTCAGAACTACATATTACATTATCATGCCAGAGGATCAAGGAAACAATGGTGAGAAACAATTGCCCAACTGGTGAGAAATAATTTAGGATCCCTTGGCTTTTCCTCATGTGCCAGGACAAATTCAGTTCAAAAGTGGAGACTTAGAAATGTTTGAAGTATCCCAAACTACACAGCTTCAAACTTCTCTCCTAGAAATTAGCTTGATATTTATTCTTAAATAGAGCAATCCACAGACTAAAAGAATCTGAGGCCCAAAAAGCCTTCTGGTCCTATCCATGGAATTGCCATGATAATTAACAGTAATGAAGAGAGGACTAGCCACAAGGAAGAAAGAGTTTTCACAACTATCTCTTGAGAATTGGCTTGTAACTATCTTGCTTATTGGAGCAGCAGCAGTTAGCTGATTTAGAACTAGTGGATAAAGCAAATTTTTTTTTTTTTTTTAAAACAGAAAAACAAAGTATGGAAGAAAAGTTGTGACATTTGATATTTCACATTTTAAAAGCACTTCATTGATATGTAAGAGGAAATATAGATGAGAACAGAACATATCCAATTAGCACTGTAATATTAGATACCAGCCTTACAAATAATATCCTGCAGTATTTTAGGTGAAAGCAATCAAAGAAAACACTCAGTATTATCTTGTAGCTATGATTTTTGTATATTTTTATTGGGTATATAAACCAAAATTACTTTTAAAAAGGCAACACATGAGAAGCAGGGAAGGATCTCCATCTGTCAGGCTCTAACTCTAATCTAATCGTTCCCTTCTTTGAGAGAAAGAAAAAGTCTTGATAAAAAAATATTTAAAGTTGTCAGACAGCCAGTGATAGCACCATCCATATGAAAAGATGTACCTTGTCAGTTTTAGCCTGTGTGGTTTTGCTCAGCCCTTCATACTGCTGTTACTTGGTTCCCCCATGGTTAATATGCTCTTGGGTTGCTGAAATTCCAGATAGTCCTCTGTAACACCCCTAGTTATGAAAAGTCACTAACATGTCATGGTTTAACCCCAGCTGTCAGGCAAGCACCACCCAGCCGCTTGCTCACTCCACCCTGGTGGGATGGGGAAGCGAATCAAAAGAGTAAAAGAGAGAAGACTCATGGGTTGAAATAAAGACAATTTAATAGGGAGAGCAAAAGCCACACATGCAAGTAAAGCATAGCAAGGAATTCAATTCACTCCTTCCCATGGGCAGGCAGGTGCTCAGCCATCACTAGGAAAGCAGGGCTCCATCACATGTAACAGTTACTTGGGAAGACAAAATGCCATCACTCCAAGTGTCCCCCACTTCCTCCTTCTTCCCCCAGCTTTATATGCTGAGCGTGATGTCATATGGTATGGAATATCCCTTTGGTCAGTTGGGGTCAGCTGTCCCAGCTGTGCCCCCTCCCAGCTTCTTGTGCACCCCCAGCCTCCTCGCTGGTGGGGTCGTGTGAGTAGCAGAAAAGGCCTTAACTCTGTGTAAGCACTGCTCAGCAATAAATAAACCATCCCTGTGTTATCAACATTGTTCCTAGCACAAATCCAAAACATAGCCCCATACCAGCTACTATGAAGAAAATTAACTCTACCCCAGCCAAAACTCACACACGTGTCCTAATCTATCTAGTGGCCTCAGATTGAGCTAAGTAGGTCACATCAACCCCCACTGTAGCTCTGATCTGGTTGGTCTTTATTCTATTGTAACAAGAGCAACCATACAACCAAGAGCCTGATACCATGTTTTCTAAGCAGCAGCAACTCAGCTGACAGCACCACACACTAGAACAGTCCCTGGGTGCCCTGTATTTTGGTAGGACAAGTCATAAGGATCAATTGAACGCACTTACCAGATTTAGTATTCAGCTCAGAATTTATGGATCAAATTACATATTTAGGAGCAGCACACTGACATGTTATTTCTGGACTGTGGAAATAACAAACATCTGAAGGACCATAGAGTAATTATGTTATAGGATGCACAAACACTTCAGTTTTAGACCGAGGCCTTTACTTTTCCCTAAGCATGTTAGCATGTAATAATCATCTTTTTCAGACACTGAATCATGCTAAATATTAGTTTTACCCTTTGCTTAATGGCATCAATTTACCTCCTTTCTGAGAATCTGGCCTGTCCTAGTGTATTTCCTTACTTTTACTTAGCCTGTCTTTTTTCTCTATACTTTATCTACAGCAGTTCCTGTTATTCTGTGATAGGATGTCTTTCTAAATTATTTTGGGG
Organism: Gorsachius goisagi; assembly: GCA_018403395.1. NCBI lineage: Eukaryota > Metazoa > Chordata > Aves > Pelecaniformes > Ardeidae > Gorsachius > Gorsachius goisagi. The sequence continues at coordinate 17,587 of BOSO01027613.1, forward strand.
CATATTTTCAGTGCTTGAAGATGTAATTTAATTTCCAGATGCAATCCCATCTAGCTCACAGATATATTTAGTAAGCATGTTCCCCCACTGCGCAAACTACGACACAAACACCGGTCTATGTTCAGTGTGACTGGTTCATATATCCTTTATTGTAACTTTAGATACAGTGTATTGGTTTCTGCATGACTGGGCAAATTTATAAGCATATAAGTTTCATTTGTGTTCAAGGCAATAATTTAGTCACTAGATAGAAAGGTCTATGGAAAACTTCTCACAATTACTTTCCTCTGCTGCACAAAATATATTTTGCTCCTCCTCAGGTATTTTCCATTCTTACTTTCAGGCACATACTTCTCACAATTACCTGCCCCAAAACCGGACACAGATTAAGACGGGGGGGTTGTTGGGTTTTTTTCATGATTTGTGAAATTTTATGCATTATTTCTTACAAGCTTCTTTTGATTAAATTATAAGCTCCTTCTTAGGTTCAAGGACAAACTGTCCTATGTTTCTCCAAAGTTTACAGCCTGATCTCACCCTGTGGCAGGCAAATTCTTATCAATTATTCCACATCCCATCAGGATGCTCCAGCAGTCTTTTCTTACCATGATGCTTCATTAAAACACTGTTTCAATTACGGGTTCCACCAGCCTCAAAAACTGCATACTTGAGTGTCCTGATTTCAGCTGGGATAGAGTTAATTTTATTCCTCGCAGCTGGCACAGTGCTGTGGGTGTGGATTTAGGATGAGAAGAATGTTGATAACTCACTGATGTTTGAGTTGTTGCTGAGCAGTGCTTACACCAGTCAAGGACTTTTCAGCTTCCCCTGCTCTGCCAAGTGCACAAGAAGCTGTGAGGGGGCCCAGCCAGGACAGCTGACCCCAACTGGCCATATGACACTACGCTCCATATATAGACTGGGGAGTTGGCCAGGGGGGCAGCAATCTCTGCTCAGGGACAGGCTGGGCTTTGGTCAGCAGGTGGTGAGCAATTGTATTGAGCATCACTTGTTT
>BOSO01027615.1:0-13719 GCA_018403395.1 Gorsachius goisagi
CTTTACAGCTGGTCAGATGCTCCCTGTGGAGCACAGCCTGGATTTCACGTTGGTTCTGCTTAAAAACACGCATTGATCTAGCTCAAAACACTGGCAAATCTGACCACACTAAGCTGTGTGCTCGTGGGGCTGCCAGTTGCAGGTTGTCCAGTTCAGACTACAAAGGATGCTCGTAGGATGTCTCTCCCAGAGGCCTCAGACGAGCAAGCTCTGTTTGTCTTATCTTGAGTAAACAGGTGATACTTTCTGATAAGCAGACATGATAGACGCAGGAAGGAAACCTGAGGTATGGCTGTCCACCAGCATTGCTCAGGCGAGCAAGAAAATAAATCTTGCCTTTTTATGTGGTTGGGAGAGCCAGGAAAGCCTTTCATCCAGCCTGCTCATTTTGAAGGGAAATGGTTCCAAGAATGCAATATTTACTTAGGGAGGGCGCATCTGCCACAGTATTAAATGCAGTCTTTGCCAACTATTGGAAAAGATAGGCTTAGCTTTTGCTGTAACTGGCTAGCGACAGCCTGTCTGTCCACTTCTATGTTACAATTACTCAGAATTTGCCTAGGCAACTCCACCCAGACTTTGGCATCTTTTTTAATTGAGGTAACGAAGACACGGAGCACTGAGCTTTCGGCGCTATTCAAAGTCTTTGGGGGACGTAGCTTTTCCAAACAACATGATCACCATTCGGTGCTGCCTGGAGCCTCTCCCCAGTTTTAAGAGTAACCTTTAGCTGGCATGCTCCACCTGAGCTGCCCTAGCACGGCAGCTTTTGCGGCCACCTCCTCCCCTTCCCTGCCTCCTGGCGGGTGCCCTGCTGGGGCAGCAGATTCAGCTCACTGGGCTGGCAGGAATCCTCGCGGATGTTTGCTGGGCTGGTTTGTGGCCAACGTAGCGGGGTGAAGCAAAGCAGCTGATGGAGGAACTGGTTGAGCACTCGAGATGCCACAGGGCAAGGGAGAAGGAGGGGACACAGCTAAGAGTGAGAGGGGAGGAGATGACCAGCTCAGTTCAAGCCCTCATGTATCACATAGTGGAAAGGAAAGAAGTCAGGTGAACTCACCCATAGGAATTTTCCCATTTGAGCAGTTTCAGCAGAAAATTTATATCGTCCCCAGTTAAATACGTTATTTAGAACGGAATTTTGCTCAGTCCTACCAAGAAGTCCTTGTTTTATGCAGACAAGCAAGAAGCTCACATAGACACTTCCCATGTGATCTCAGGCACAGCAGCAATGACTGTCTTAAGACGTGAAGGACAAATCCTTTTAAAGCAGCTCATTGCTCCCCTTTGGGGCTGTGCATTTCCATTTTGCTCCCTGACCAAATGAAAAAATGCTCTCTGTTGTCAGCCCAATGGACTGCTTTGTACTGCAAATGAATTTTCTTTTGAAAAGGAGCATCTGTTAAATCCCCAGGCATACACAGAACCATAGAATGTAGAATCATAGAATCATTTGGTTGGAAAAGACCTTTAAGATCATCGAGACCAACCGTACCTGTCCACTACTAAACCATGTCCCTAAGCACCTCGTCTACCTATCTTTTATAGACCTCCAGGGATGGGGACTCAACCACCTCCCTGGGCAGCCCATTCCAGTGCCTGATAACTCTTTTGGTGAAGAAGTTTTTCCTAATTTCCAACCTAAACCTGCCCTGGTGCATCTTCAAACCATTCCCCCTCATCCTATCATCTGTTGCCAGGGAGCAGAGGCCGACCCCCACCTCACTACAGCCTCCTGTCACGCAGTTGTAGAGGGCAATAAGGTTTCCCCTCAGCCTCCTCTTCTCCAGACTAAACACCTACAGTTCCCTCAGTTGCTCCTCATAAGACTTGTGTTCCAGATCCCTCACCAGCTTTGTGACTCTCCTCTGGACATGTTCCAGCCATGGGCTCTGCGGCTGTGAGCAGGAGATGTGTGCTGTTCTAGACTGAGGTGTCTAAAACCACGTGTGAGTTCAGAATTCCCCTGTGAAGTTCACTCCAAAGGCTGCTCGGTGGTCGTTTGGCCAGGCTCCCTATCTGCTCAGTTAAATCCAAGGTTTCAAAGACTGGATGAAAAGATAACAACTCACAACATCCCCCAGCTTTAACTGAGTTCCTGCTCAGCCAGGATCTTCTCAAATTCCTTGAACTAGCCGGTTCAACCCAAATATGCCCAGAAACTGAACAAAAGCTTTTGCAAGCCTGATCCCTGCCACGCATGAAGGCTGTACCTGCGGCAGCTGAGCCACGCTGCTCGGCGAGAGCCACCTCTGCAGCCATCCTGCAGGGAAGCCACAGTCCAGCCACATCCATCAGGTCATAGCCATGAATAAACAGAGTAGCTCCGTGCATCATCCACCTAGCAGCAGGCTGTTTTCAAAAGTTTTACAGATTATTTTTTTTTTTTTCTGCTAGTAGGAAGCATCCTTCAAGTGTACATAAGACCATTTGATGTTACAATAAACCATTCTGCTGGCTCAAATCAAAGATGAGGCACTGAGGTGTTGTAAAAATCTTTGAGTCAACGAAAGACAGCTGGTTGAATCATTTCCCAGATTTTCATATGACTCATAAATTTGTTACATAGTGAGGAAATTCCCTGAAAGCTTCTTGGCAGGCACTACCAGTTTGACCAGTAGCTAAGAAACACATAACCTTCCAGTTATTAGGGGGGGAGCGTTGTGGGGAGGAAACAAAGACAACTCTGCCTTCAGGTTTGCTGAAAATGCATTCCTGCCACCAAAGCCAGAATCCTTCTGCACAGGAGGCCAGGAGATTTAAGGGACAGCTTCTCAGTTGTAATGCATACGTCCAGAAGAGTCTGCCTCCTCCCTCCCTCTCCTTCCACCTATACACCCGGGAGCTCAAGTGCACAAAACATGCATGGCCAGACTCCACAGAGGTGGCCTGGTGGTGCAGATACCTGCGTATCAGGCAAAATGCATGAAATTACACCTTGTCCTGGTTAACCAAGAGCATGACGCTCAGTTTCATGTCTTGACAGGCAGCCCAAATCTGTCTTATTCAAGGTTAACGGCAAAATTGTAGCTGTTTCACAGAATGGCAAGGGTTGGAAGGGACCTCGGGATATCACCTAGTCCATTTCTGTCACCAAGATTCACATCTGTTTGGGTAGTTAATAGTGGGCACCTTTGAGACCCTCTAAAGGGAATAACCTGTCTACCTTGGGTAGGTAGGTTGGGTACTTGTGTTCTGGTCTTCCTGTGAGACCTTCAAATGCTTTTTCTCTCACCACTGACTGTACCTGGAGAGAAATGGCTTCCTTCAGGGAAACGAATTAATTAGACACCTATAGTCTTGGCACATATTGGGGACTCAGCGATGTGGACCTCAGATCCCTGGTGTTCTGCCCCAAATTAAGCACTGTGAATAAGATCCAGTGACCACTTGTGTTAAGGCAAGCATTGGGCCAAGATCTTTTCTGTCATCTCAGAGACCTTTTGAGTCTGGAGCTCTCTCCATTACCCCAGAAAAATGGAGCATTACTCACAAAACTCCCCCAACTTCAGATGTCACTTGTGCAGACATCTACATATGAATTCTCAGTTAGACCTTCTTCATGACCAAAGGAGAGGAAGGGCAGGTTCCTCTCATCACAAGTTAAGCAATATGAAGCTCCATGTGATCTCTGGTATCATACAGATAAGCTCACAATTTTTTTTTCATGTCCCTGTGATATATAAAGACTAAAGCAAGGACACGTTGAAAGCTTTTGGTTGTTCTGTTGGGTCTCTAAACTCTGTGCCCAGTTATCTTCTGAGGAACCACCAAACCATCTGCAGGGCTTGGTGAGCCAAACTCTTGTACAGCCTGGGTGTAAGTGTGCTTCTGTGCTGGGGATGTACACGTCTCAGGTTGTAGCAGAGAAGCCATGGTGCTTTGGTGTGTTGGCAGACAGGTCATCTCAGGGTGGTTCTCTGTCACTAGGACCATGGGAGGCATCCATAAACCAGCTGTAGCAATTGACACCAACGTGTTGAGTTGGGTGATGGGGGTGAGACAGTGTCCAGGTTGGAAAGCGTGAAGATGATGAGGGCCACCTTGTAGAGACTTGGAGATCACCAGAGAGACGTGGGCTTCAGTTTGGGAACCATTGCTTTGGATATTTTAACTAGTGCTTCAGAAGCCGTGTGACCTGGCAATTTGCCCCGTGGAGTTTGCACACATTTAATTAATTCATTAGGTAATTCAACAGCCATAGATAATCACATATAAAACTCCCACTAACGTCCCAGTGTGGGGGCACACACAGGCACATGCACGTTTAACGTAACGCTGCTCCCCGCTCCCCAAATCCTGCTGGGCTGAAAAAGGCCAAAGGAAACACAAATGACATTTTGTTTCCTCGCTGTGGAAAACACTTTCAAACTCAGACCAGCAAGAATGGATTGCATTTCAGGGACTTGTTTATTCATCCAAAGCTCAAAAGATTTAAGAGTTTAAATAAAATGTCTGAATGAGGCTCCGTGTATGTGAGCCTCTGAAATGCTCTTTTTAAGAGACAGACGCCTGACGCCTTGGAGGAGCTCCTCGGTGGCAGAGAGGGCTTTAGCAGCTTCAGTCGTGTGCAATTAAAGCTGATCAGGGCTTCGGACTAGTTGACGACATAGGAAATCATGCCCAATGCAGCCCTCCAAAATGCTTCTCCGTGTCACACGTTTGTCACAGCTTCAGCTTCAAATTGCAACATGAAATACACAACCAAGCACCAGGTTTGGGAGTAAAAACGTTCCTAGGAATTCAGAAACTTTACCAAACCGTTATTCTGACTGCTTTCCAGACTGAGCCTTTTTTTTGTTTTTTTTCCCCCCTCTCTTTCTTTTGGTTGCTTTAATTTAGTAGAGGAAGTGAAGGCAAATAGTTTAATCATAACCATCCCTAGGGGCAATTTAGAATCATTTTCTCATTAGTGCATATAATATGCAGTATAAGTAATGTTCAATCAGATGGCTGCTACAAAGGCCTGTGCAGACACTGAAGTGAAACGCACTCCAACACTATAAAGAGCTGAATGAGAATAATCTTGTCTTTTTGTATCTTGCTTCTTTGTTGGTGGGTGAATGGGATTTCCCCCCACCCCCCTTTCTTCTCTCTTTTTTTGGGAGGGGAATCAAACTTTCTTCTAAATAGTAAAATCAAGTTTTAAAAGTGGAGGGATTCCAAGATTATTAAGGCTCCAGGGAATTTGATCACAGACAGCCAAAGGCAGGAAATATTTGAAGAGGGAGAAGAAAATAAAAACATGAGGGAGCAGGAAATACGTGCTCCATAAAGCCGACTTAACTGGGAGACATGTGTCACACATCCACAAGAAGGGTCCAACAGGAGTACCTGAGGGTATTTTGGGGGAGACGGTAGCTTCAAGGGTTTCTCCTCCCCCAAAAGCTACTCAGCTGATGATGCATTTAACCCCTCCCTAATTTTATCATACCACTTTGTGTGGGTCACGCTTAAAATTTGACCATGGAAATGACCCCAGTTGAAAAGCAAGCTGTGAAGATCCAAGATGGTGGGGCAGGAAGTTCTTGCACCATCTCTCCTACCAAAGCTGGCACACCATGGGATTACACCCCAGGGCTGTAGACGGGCAGATAAGCAAAAGTAAAATGCCTAGTATTTGGATGGCCAGGCAGGTCAATGATTGCCCTGTTGATCCTCTCAGCTGGGGTGGGCTGCTCAGTGACAGCTACGCCAAGTAATTGGGATCTCATGGGTCATACTGACCATGATGGGAAGCCCAGAGAGCACTGCCTGTGATTTCAGCACAAGCCAGGAGCTGAGGAAGGTAAATGCTTTCCTCTTCCTAGAGGAGGAAGTTAATAGGACCCCTGGTTGTCTGCCTCTTTCTGCATTTCCCAGCATGCTCATGGGCTCAGGGTGGTACCTGCTAGCTTTGATAGACCTTGTCTGGGAGAAGGGCGAACTCTGGGATTTCCTACTTTCCAGCTGGCCTCAGGGTGGTGACTGGGATTGGATGTTGTCTCTTGGATATCGAAGTCTACATAAAAATGTAGTGGCTTCACTGGCCTGTTTTCTATAGGCTGGAAGAGATGCAAGCGCTGCTCCCAGCATCCACAAAGATCAAAGGTATGAAATAGGACTCCATAGCAAGGGGGTTTGCAGATCATTTTTCAGGATCATTCAATGAGGGTTTGAACCTCCCAAGTTTCACTTAATTCTTCATAACTAAATAAAACCAAAAATTCAAAGTGAAACTCAACCCAGAAATCCACGTTCAGCTTGGGTTTGGATGGAAACCAAAGGAAATCATTTAATCCCAACATGGTTTCCACCAGAAGCTCTGTATTGGTCTGAGTTTGGTTGAAACTCAGCTTTTGCTTCCCTTTGCTGAGCAGTTCATGTAAACTATGGGATAAGAAGAAACAAATTCAGGAAATACTTGTGTATTTTCCTTTAACAGTTTAAAAATACCTTCTGAATTCTATCAAACACATCAATTCCATGAAACTCCAGGAAAACATCAGTCCAAATTCTCTGTAAATTGGAAATAAGAGAAATTTGTCGCTGTTTATCTTCAGCACAAATACAGATATCCCAGCACTGGGAGAACTAGGAATATGTAGCCTGCAAACTTTTCCCATAGGTGGAGAAAAAAGACAACTCCAAAATAGATTCTTTGTTTTGATAAACAAAAATGAAAGGCCTAGACCATGAGATAAACTAGATTTTCTCTCACTTTTGTAAAGTCTGAAGGAAGCAAAACCATCACGCTTACTGCTACCGCAGACTTGGAGGATGTTTTCTGAGATCTTCAAAATTGTGGTCTTGTACTAATGTCCTACTGTGCAACAGACTGTGTGTGATTAAGGACAAGACTAGTTGTGGTCGTCTTATCTCGTAGGTCATTGCAAGGAAAACTTTATTAAAGGCAACAGGCTAGTTCGGAGAGTACGTTAGCAATGACTAGTGGCTATCAAAAAATGGATGTTTCTTATTTTAGGATGTGCTTGTACAAGTCCCATGAGACACTGTCATACAGCGGCAAGTTTACGAGACAGGCTTGTCTAGTTCATATCCTTTAGACCATGAGAAGATGCTGTTTCATAAGAGGGGACAAGAAACCATAATTTATGCTTATGGCATGAGCAGTCCTGTGCAGGGGTATTTTGCTAAGCCAACAATTAGGGGTTGCCTGAACTCAGAAGACAAAATACTTGCTCCTTTGAGCTCACAGATGAGTTGGTATCAGTAGATCTGGATTACTACTGTAAATTGGTATTCCCCTTTAGGCATGCCGAGTGGCAAAAATACGTGTTTCCATAATTCTGGGTGTGCCTGTTACCCCATAGGGAGTGCTGGGCATCTGCAAGCTGCGTGCAAGGCAAACTCACACCCTGGAGATATTTTGTGGAAATCCTGCTCACTGACTTTTTGGTTGATTCTTCTTAAATTCTTCATTAATTTATTCTCCGCTAATAAATCTTTGCATTGCTCAACCAGCTCTGTAGAAAACAAAAGTACTGTTGGGGGAGTGTTTGATTGCAACATTTTTTTCTGTAGAAATAATTATTAGCCAATAAAGTTGGAAGGAGCTTGGCAGAGTTAAATCTTCCACTGGGATTGGGTGCTTCATCATTGGACCCTCTTGAAAAGACTCAAATTAATTTTGCCTTTGCCATGATTTGAGTAGCTCTTGTTTCACATGTGGTTGAGCTTCAAAACAGAGATTTAGATCTGCGCAGCTAACCTGTGCAATAGCACTTGTTGCTCCCTTTGACTTTATTTAATATATTAAGTACAGTACCTAAGCGTATTTTAAAGACAAGTAAAAAAGCAAGCCTACAGAAAAGATTTAAAATACTGATTCGCACACATGATGTTGTTGTGCTTCTCCCCTTACTTTGACTGTATGCAAGAACGTAAAGTGCTTTGGCCAGGCCATTGTCAAAACAGACGGAGATTAATTACCGTGGCCATTTGTTCTGTTACGAAAAAGATAAAAATAACTCATGAGTCATGACAACAGCGAATATTCTGCAGCCAAATCCTGCATCCTGTTTGCCATTTTCTAGCCTCAGCGTAGAAGAAAAGATGTGATTTTGAGAAATGATCTGATGCTATCTTTAGTACCTCTGCAGTGTTTACACAGCCAGGGAAGTAGGTGTCTGGCATTGCCTTTAATGACATGCAGACATGGATCGGGAGGAGGGTGTCCTGCTGGAAATGAAGTGTTGCTGGATGGGGCTGGGAAGGCTTTGTATACATCAGTAGATACGGCTGCAGGGCAGAGACATTACCTTAAAACACATCAGGGCTCAGAAATCAGGGGAAAACCCTTACTTTTGCTCAAGCAGAGTCCTTCAGCATGTGCTTGGCATTTATTAGCATGTTGTCGTTGGGCCTTGACCACCTGCTTAGGTGCTATGTGGAGAGGACCTCCAGTCTTAGAGTGAGCTTTGGAGCACTGGGTTTCATCCCACCATGTGGGACGTCCTCCCATGCAGGGGACACAAATAAGAATATTCTTGCCCATTTGCTGGTATAACCTTGGTGCTCCTGAGGTTTCCTGCCCTTGTATTATTACTAGCATGGACAAGGAGATGGACTTCACCTCTGAAGCATTTTCATGGCTATAGATGAACATCTTTGCACGGGCAAGAGGTCACTGCAGTCTCCCAGGGAGTGTTGTCACCATCTTTCATGAAGTCTTAGAGCTTCAAACCCAGTGGTGATGCTGCCCTCTGAAATTTAGCTCCTTGGCAAATGGTGGGCTCACCAAAAACCTGGTGAAAAAAAAACCCAACTGGTAGCACAAGTGAGCCTCATCTCCCTCTCTGCCTCCAGCGGGAGAGAGGGAACCTGCTTAATCAGCTCCAAATCTTGGAATATTTTACAAATGAAGATTTGAGTGCACAGGGGAAGAAACCAGTCAGCTCTCAGGAAAAGTGGGCACTAAGCAAATAGGCTGATAATATTGGCAGGAAAAATGAACACTTTAAAATGTGAGCTAGACATGCCTGAAACCATCTAAAAACTTAAACCCTGTTAGAAAAATAATTCACAGTGCTTTGCTTCAACAGTTGTAACTGTTTTACCATGATAAAAGAACACCTTTTAAGAGAGATGACTCTATGATGAATTAATCATGCTATCCTTCAAGGGTCGGACTAGATGATCTCCCAAGTTCCCTTCCAACCCTTGTCACCCTGTGATTCTGTGATCCTACCTGATAGCTCTAGGCTGTGGCTGTGCCAGCATCTGTTGAGATGGTCAAGGACCATTTATGGCTGTTCCCTCACAAGGGAGGCACGAGCCAGCCCAGGGAGGATGGGTTTGGATCTGTACATGCTGGAAGTGATCACAGAATCATAGAATCATAGAATGTTTTGGGTTGGAAGGGACCCCTAGAGGTCATCTAGTCCAACCCCCCTGCAGGGAGCAGGGACACTGCTAACTAGGTCAGGTTGCTCAGAGCCCCGTCCAACCTGGCCTTGAATGTTTCCGGGGCAACCCATTCCAGTGATGGCAGTGGGATGTGCAATGTGGCTTTGCAACCCATGGGGTAGGACGATCAGTCACAAAAAAGGCTCCCACATCACTTTTTGGGGTAAGAGAGAAGCTCTTCCTTGCCTACTTTCCATCAAGCAGTTGCAGATGCAGCACAGGGCCATGGCTCACCAGCACTCTGGACCTGGGGGTCTGTATCCTGCATCTGGTAGGATGCTCCTTTTGCACCATCAATTCCCAAAGTTTCCTCAGGTGTTAGCAGGGGGCAGGGCCAATTTTTAACCCAGTTATCATTCTGGGAGAATAAATTTAATAAGGGCATGGCCATGCCCCACCATAGGGACAGAGATAGGCATGGTTTAATTTCCTGGCACAGATGTGGCCATGCACTGGAAGGAGGACCTGGTAACCTCAGTAGGGCAGGCAGCAAGCAGTGAGCAGCTCTGGGCTCCACACCCAGGCCCAATGACTGCTTGGATATTTTTCATTTAGCAGGGACTGGATATAACAAACAAAGACAAAACCGACCAGAATCTCCTAACCTCTTCCTTGCAGTGCTGCTGTCTGCCTGGTCTGGGGAGGGGGAAGAGGAGCTGAGCACCTTGTTACTACAGCACAAAATTGGGCAGCTCCTGGTCCAGGCATCGCTCCCCAGCAGAGAGCTACGGGACTGAGTCTCTTCAGCTGAGGCTGTCTCTCCTCTTGGTTTTTATGAGGCCAAATGCTCTGCCGAGGAGCTTGAGCCCGAGATGGCCAAAGACCAAATACGTCACCTGAGTCCCATCGCCTCTGGGAGTGTGGCAATGCCAGACAGAAGGCATTTAAGGTCAGCCCTGCGTGTGTGACATGAGCAGAAAAGCATCAGGATGCACTTTTTCTTTTTCTTTTTTTAAATTTCACTGGCACACGTCCTGCGTGTCAGGTCATTCCTTCACACATACGCATGTGTGCACTTTGTTACAGCTCCTTGTCTCCCTCCCTTCCTCTGCTTTGCCCCGCTTCCCTCCAGTATCCTCCTTCCACCCTGGGGCTTGGAAGCTGTGCTCAGCCTCTGCAAGAAAACTGCTTCCAGCTGTGGGCTGTGACAGGCTCCCAGCCGCTGTGCAGCTGTTCTTCTGCTCCCGAAACCAACGGGACGGGTGGGGAAAGGCTGGTCCTTACTGCTGACTGCCTTCAGAAGCAGCTACCCGAGCCAGGGTTTGGAGATGGCCTTTGGACATTGCCAGAAATAGGCACGGGACCCTTCCAACAAGCTGAATCGATGTGCAGGGGTATAAGAGCGAAAAGAAGCTTTCAGCAAGGTGAGTCGTAGCAATCTGGTGTGATCCACGCCATTAATGCAAGAAGGGTCTCATGGTTGCTTGGGGAATCCCCACTTCTTGAAGCAAATTTGGCAAAAAGGGGTCTTATCCATGCTGTGCCCAGGCAGGTTGGTCTGTGGCCCATGGTTTCTCCCCATTTCTTACCTTCTCAACCTGTTACTGACTCGGTCTGGTTGGGTGTCAAATACCATCAAACGCTGAAGGAAGCTGTTCAAGCCTCCTTAAAGCCCTCTCTCTGGCTTTGGTCATACAGCCTTCGATACTCAGGCCACTGCAGATCAAGTTAGTCTGTCCGAAAGGTTAAAATTCCTGTGAACCTTTTCAGCCAGTTTCCTAAAGCAACTTTCCTTTTGTGCCACGGACTCTTCTCAACAGTGTCCAAACAGGTTGGGTGTCTGCTTCTGCTTGGACCTAATGGGACAGAGGTGCTGGATTTGTGTTCCTGAAGACTCCAGAGATAGCCCAAGTACATTGGGTGAGATCAACAGCAAGACCTATGTGCTTGCAAGTGGGACTTGCAGAGATTTTAGCTAGTTTGGCCCCAAAAGCTCTCTGCAGTCCTTATGCTCCCTCATTTCTTTGTCACAAACCTGCCCAGAACTGGCCTAGGCTGGAGGCTTTTTTCTAGTCTAAACACCAGCACGATTTGCACAAGCCAAAGTGTCCCCAGAAGGCCCAGGTATGGTATAACCCAGCCCCCAGTTTGGAGTTCAGCACAGCATATGAGGCCATGACTACATCCATCCTTATGCTTCAAGACTTCCGGAGGTACAGCTCGGTATCTCTGTACCCAAAGGCAAGGAAGTCTTTTAGAAAAATCCATCCCTTCCAACACCAAAGGGCTGGCAACCCGCTGTCCTGTGGAAGAGGACTTCCCAGCAGGCAAGTAGGTGCCTCCCAACCAACTGGCACCTCTTGACCTCTCCTTTTCGTCATGGTTCTCTTTTGCTTGGTGTTTCCAAGACGTGTGTCTGCCTGGCTCAAGCCTTCACTGTGAACCCTTGTTCTTCTGGCTGATTCAGCAGTTTCTTCAATTACTGTCACAGCCACCCCTTGCGTGGCCGCATGGGCTTGGCTGTGCTCCTGCCATCACTCATTACTGCTGGAACAAGGGAAGGCAGGCAGACGTTTGCGCATTCCCTGGTGATGCACAATCTGCGTCCTGTGGTCACTGGGTAACTGTAAAATTAAAACAGATCCTTGCTGTTAACCAAAAGGCATTTGCAATAAAAGAAAGTTAAGTACAGTGCTGGAGGGGTTGTTTTGCTGCTAACAATACATTTTAGGACCTGCTAGGAAATTGGATTCACTGCTCTATCCTCGCCCCCATGATTAAGTTCACTCCCAGTTTAATGTGCTTTAGAATTTGGTGGGATGTTTTATGTTGATAGTAGGTTCAAGGACACTTTTTTGCCTGGACTTTGGTAGCATTGCCACTATTAACAGTGACAGAATAAAATCTACAGGATGTGCTATAGCAAATGTGAAATACAATTCCTGAGCCTCTTTTGCTTTCTGTACAATCCTTTTGTGAGGTAGAGGATGCCCAGCTACTCCCACCTTCCTACCTGAAGACCAGGCAGGAGGCCAGAACCAAAAATTTCAGCCTTCATTGGAATTTGGATGCTTTCGAGGCAACATAGCAATGCTGGGTTGTTGATCTCCAGAACTGGCAAAAGTGCCACCAAAGGTCCGGACCTTCAAATTCCTGATGGTGCTGAAGGTTTGGCACCTCCTCCAGAAAGGCACTTTGTCATACAGAAATGACACACTCCTGTGACTAAACATCTGCCAGCACAGGGACAGAAACTGTCCAGGGCCCTCTAAAGCAATGACCGTCCATTTAATACATGGGGTCAAACACCCCAAGGAGGTGAGGGAGAGAGGTTGGGGCTTTCCCTGGCCTGGAAAAAACCAGGGTTTGTGCTCTGCTTCAGATTACATCTTCAGGATTTTTGCTCTGGCTCCCTAAGGGAGTGCTTCAGCCCTGACACAGCCAGGGCTGGTGAGGCTTTCCTTCTGCTTTCCCAGTAACCTGGGTCCCTTCTCCATTAACTGCTATGCAGGTTGGTGACCTGACAGGACTCAGCTTGGCCAAGTGGCTGCAAGTGGTGCACGTGTGAGTCCTGTTAGGCTGCTGGTCAGAGGTGTACATGGCCAAAAGAAGAACCATGGAGCTATCACATGGTAAGGAGGCAGGTTTCTGCAACACCAGAAAGCCCAAGGCTGGGTTGAGACATGTGAAGATGCACCAGAAAGCAATATCTTTGGGATTTAGCCCACAGAGCTGAGACCTGTCAAACCCACCTCTCTCATTTCCCAAGTCACCAGGTGATGGTGCAGTCAGGGTATCTGAGCCTTGCTCAGCTCATCCACAGTGATGAAAAATAAGCAGGTTGATCATGACCAGACAGGGTTGCGCTCAGAGCTCCTTCACTCCAGGCCAACAGAGTGATTTCTGAAGCACAGGGGATCCATTGATGTCTGAGAGCTGGGGGACATTAGTATTGAAGGAACTCCCTCTTCTTTTGCCAAAAGAATTATTGCTCCTATATTTTGTCTTGTTTTCCTCTAAACTTAAACCAAGATGACCAGCACTGTCTTTTTTCAACTAAAGCACCAGGAAAAAAGGGAATGAGAATCTTTGAGGTCACTGTTGCAGCAAGGATGAGCTAAGGACATATAAGCATCATGGTTTGAAGGGAGAGTATTTTTTAATAAACCAGATGGAAAAGGGAGGTGAGATACTAGTTCCAGAGTTCAGGATTTCATGAATATCTGTGTTCTCCATCTATACCCTAAATTTTAGAAAAGCAAACTTCCAGCTCTTCAAGGAGATAGTCAGAAGGACTCCCTGGGAAACGGCCCTCAGGAACAGGGCAATAGAACAGAGCTGGCAAATCTTTAAGGATGTGATCCACAGAGC
>BOSO01027616.1:0-37930 GCA_018403395.1 Gorsachius goisagi
GGTTGTGGAGTCGTCTTCTCTGGAGATATTCAAAGCCTGCCTGGATGAAGTCCTGTGTAACATGCTGTAGGAGAACCTGCTTTAGCAGGGGGGTTGGACTAGATGATCTCCCGAGGTCCCTTCCAACCCTTGTGATTCTGTGATTCTAAATGGTACCTTCCACTTCTAAACATTCTGTGAAAAAGCTGTGTCATGATATAGCTGCTGAATTATTTTTTTCTTAATAACGGAGAATTGAATTATATTGAAGACCCATGTAAACAACGTTGTATTACAGTATGAAATTTTGAGGAAAAACTGAGAATAGGCTATTATAATTACTTAAGTTACTACTAATTTTGCTTAATGCAATCTTATTTGCAGATTTGAGAACTTGGTCAGACATATCAATGCGACTTTGGATGTTCTTCCTGTTAAAGGGCCTCAGGGTCCTCCATTACCTGTAAAAACTGATGATCTGGTTCAGAATAAGTCAGACGCTCAACAGACTTGGGCTGTTAAACCTGAGTACTTGATTTTGACACCTCCTTCTATTAGTAAGTATTTTTTGAAGTTAATAAAATAACCCTTCTAATATTAAAATAACTGTACTGCATACTATGTTTGTAATTATTTTGTATTAGTAAGTGTGGCTTGGCCAATAATTTTGTTGAAGTAGCTTTACATCTAAACAGAAAAATTGGTTTGAACAGTTTTGGTTAGTGTGCTCTGTGTGTATACACATATAATATGCACTGCGTGCCTATGAAGATTTTAAAGCCTTGTGAAGGTAAAAATAGGGCAGAAAATGCTTTTTTTTTTTAATTGGTGCATCTCTGAATCTTGGGCACTTCTTTGAATTTTTGTGCGTGTTAGCTTTTTATAGCTTTTTTTTTTATTTTATATTACAGGTGGAACAGCGGATACTGGACATGTACAAATTGTCAACAATTCTAATAGGATGTTGGCATTTGAGCTTTCATGGCCAGCTCACTGCCTTACTATAACCCCACAACATGGAGTTATTGAACCAGAGTAAGTTTCTCTTAATAGGTTCCTTTACATGTGAAAGTGTGGTGAGGTTTTGGAGGAATTTATTTTTAGTTAGCTTAGGAATTTAGTTTATTTAGGAATTTATTTTAGTTTGTTTATACTATACCCTGGAACTAACTAAAATAGCCACTCCTTGCAGATTCAGTCAGTGCCAAGAACAATGATTTCAAAAAGAGAGAACAGTGAACAACTTTCCAATAGCTGTGAAAGTAAGGACGTCTTGAGCGTCTCATACCCTAGACTCAGGACTGTCTGTGGAATGATTTCTTAAAAAAAGGGAATTGAAGGCCTTCTGCAAGCAATTTTCTTGCACTGCATAATTTTAAAACGTGTTCCCTTCGCTGGAAAAGAATGAGCTGAAACCTCATATGTTGGGTCCAAGTAAGTAGTCTGGACCAAGAACAGAGGCCTGCAAGTAGGAAACAGACCTGTAGGAACAGCTGACTTAAGCTCAGGAAGCTGCACTTGCCTGGTTTTCTACTTTTCATGACCATCTCTCTGCAGTGCCAAAAGCAGTCATCCTGTCAGGGCTGGAGCCAGCCAGAATCTTTTATACTGTGCACTGTGATGGCTGGAGTCAACAGAATTCTTGAGCTGATTTAAGCCATGAAAGGAGAAGGTCTGGTTTCTCAGTGATGGTGAAAGAAGGTCCTGAGATCAGACACTGTCTCTGTCATGCTAGAGGCAAGCAGACTACCCCCTGATTCACCTTGACTAAACACCTTCCATGGAATGAGCTAAAGGCAACCTCTAACCTGTCTGAATGTGGAATAGTAAAGTCCTGAGTCCCTACTGAATTTGGTAGCATTCATAGAGATTTTTCTTGTGGATGTGAACTGAAACTAGCCTCTGGCATGTTGCTGTGCCTCAGTGTCAGGAGTTAAGTGCTGTAAGGAGATAAGTGCTGTGAAAGGAGTTGCACTTTTGGAGCAAGGGCTGTTGGAATCTCCAAAGGCTGCAAGAGCCGCCTTTGGAAAGTGTTTTTTCCCTAGGCTCTGCTCCTTTCCATGGCAATGAAAGTACTGAGAGGGTAGTGTCTTTATGTTGAACATGGTTCTTTTGAGAGACATGTGGTTTCTGACCCCATGCAAGTTGGATTTGCATGAGAAGTTTGCAGTAAATGTCAAAGGCAAGCTAGTAGGAGGAAAGACAGTGTAATGGTTTGTGATGACAGTGTGTGTACTTAGTAAATCATATTCTCATGAATGCAGCTTGTACGTGAGAGGGAGAACCATAAATGAAAAGATTCTGAAAACTGCAGAGATTCAAAACAACCCCCCAAGTTCTTTAAGGAAATATCAGTATCCTGATTTAATATTTTAAGGCCATTAATGTCTGTTACTTGAAGTTTGTCATAATATGACCATCTCTACAATGATTATGGAACTGACTTTCCTGTCGGGACTGATCTTGTTCCTACACTAAACTTTTCAAATGCTAAGTGCTGTGCTAATGACATATTAACTTAATTCTTCAGGCGTAGCTTGAGTGCTTTTGCTAACATACAACCAGTTACCTTTACTTCAGTGATTTTGTACTCATTTTTTAAATACTTCAGTGCTTAATTTCTCCCCTTCTTTATTTAAATGTCTCTGGTATAGAGTATGGAACATTGTAAATCAGAATTTATGTTCTCAATGGTCAAATTACTGTGTGATGCCATAACTGCTTCAAGAGAATTGACTCTTCAGTGTCCCCTACTGTAAATAACTATAAAAAAGCATTGGTAACATTGAAAGACTTTTTTTTTTTCCCCCCAGATCAGTTGTGCACAGGAGGAAGGAAAGCAAGCTGCTGCTTCTCTAAAAGTAGAATTAGTTTAAAAGATTCTTGAAATGCAATTTGTGCAGTATACTTTGAACAGTACAATTCCCTTGTTGACTAGTATTGAAGCGTATTTTTCTGAAACGTAGTTATTGGTCTGCTTTACATGGGCTGACCAGTTGTATAGGTTAACAATAGATAAGATTTACTTTTTCTCTGTAACCTCTTACACAACCATCAATGACAAGTTTAAGTGTGTTAGTGTTAAGCTTTTGACTACTAAAGCTTGATAATATATTTGTTATCTGGATACCTTAAATTTAACTATTTCTAGATCATCTTCACTTACCTGCTATCTGAAAAGTGCATTTTTTTTGAGGGGGGGCTGGTGAGATCTGTTGTAGATACTCATTCTAATATGAGGATCATGCTGATTTTTTTTTTCTTTTATTAGGAGCAGTACACTTATTCTGGTGAGTCCCAATCCATCACTTGCCACAAAGCCTTCATTAATTCCTTGGAGCGGCCTTATCTATATCCATTGTGATAATGGACAAAAGGTACGTGACTTGAGAGGTGAGATCGCAACCATTTATTTTACTTTGCTGGATAAGGTCTAGTAACGATGCTAAAACCTTTTAAGTATGAGACAGCAGTTCTGTCAACTTCTATTATTCTCTCTAATTTGTAAAGTTCTCTTTAAAAAAAAAAAAAAATAAATGTAGTTAAGGTGCTGTTTTGCAAATTGAGACTCTTCGTTCGTTAATCTCTGATGAAATACTGTGATTGAACACTTAAACTGAATTGCCAACAAAATTGCATCTGTATACCCGCCACTGGCTTGTGCATCATTTTGTAAAATCCTAAATATATGTACTTACATATACATATATAAAAGTAGTCTATATAATACTTAAAATAAAAAAGTTAAAGGAGGTTATTGGACAAGTCACTGTAGCTCCTTTTGAGCTCCCTTAAGCTAAACTTAACCTTCTGGCTGAAAAGTCTGTGAAAAAGAATGTCTAGAACAGGTTCTTGCTCTTCATGTATTTTAACACAAGATTTTTCCCTGATTAAATTAAGGCATATGAATATAATTTATGAAGCCAACAGTTTCTTTTTTCATCAGTGTAGAAGCAAAAAGACTTTGGTAATCTCCCCCAAAGAAATAGACACTTTTTTAAAATTTTATTTTATTTATTTTTACAGCCAGTATGTATTTTGGGTTAATTGTAACAATGCATGGAAAGAGAAATAAAAGACAGTTAAAGGATGAAATGGCATATCTACTTTCCTTCTTGATGGAGGAAGGTGAGGTATGATACAGAATTGGAAACTGTCTTAAAAAAAGCCTGAAACAAATAGGGAAGTTCTTGAAAAGAACAAGTTGAGAAGGAAATGAAGACTGTACACATGTACACACGTAACTATGTTATGTTGTACAATATGAGAAAAGGATTTAAGAGAAAAAGACCTACTAGGACAAAAGTAGAGAATGTAGCAAAACCAATCAAATTGTAAGAGATCTGGTTGTTGATAATGCTTTTGCCATTTCTTTGCTACCTATCCAATTAAGCAAATAGTATGCCAAGATTTTACTAGCATTAACTGAAGTTTTTAGAAGTGCTAATTATGTAGCGGAAGTGAACTCAAAGCTCATTCTGTGAGGCAGCCCTCTTTCTGTTCTCTGCAAGCAGAGAATATTTTAAGAGTTGTCAATTAAATGTAACTAGTTTAAATTATTATTCCTATTGAATTAAATTGTCTAGGTAGCAAAGTTTCAGTACATTTCCCTGTTCTCTTAAATTAGACTTGTCCTAAAATCTTTAAACTGTGTGAACTGAAGTTAGAGAGGACCTGGTGTTTTAACATGAGACTCTTTCTCTGTTGGAAGGTAAAGCTGAACAACACGAGCTCTTACAGCTCAAGGAAATAGAGCTAAATAGTTTGACTTGTTAATTCACTATTTAAATCTTCCTTTTTCTCCAAATTATGCAAAAGTTTATTAAAGTGCAAATTCAAGAGGCGGTTGCACAGAGTGTGTCCGGAGCAGACTTTCCATCTAGAAGATGTGATACATTTACTCCACAGTCTGAAAGTCCTACTGTTCATGTGGCAAAGCCCCTCTCAGTGCTCCCTCTAACAAAAATGGAAATAAAGAACAGAACCATTGTTTTTCCTAGAACAAGACCTGGCCAAAGCTCAGGTAATAATGCTTTCTTAGTGTTTGGAGGTTTTATTTACCGTATAGTGTATTTGGGAACTTGAATGCATTGACTTTGGTCTTTTAGTTTGTTAAGTGTGATTGATCAGTTCCTCTCTTCTGATTTTAGTTTGAAATGGTACTCCTTGTGGTGGAACTCTTTTCAGAAGTTTGTTGTTTTTTTGGTTTTTTTTCATTTTTTTCTTCTCCTTATGCACTACAGCCATACTTTTTCCCACAGATAGGTTTGCATACAGACAGGTAAGTTGCCAATTTTTTAAGCAACTATGATGAATGCAACCATACTGTGCCTGGGCAAGGAGTGCACTATGAGGTTACTGTGTTTTGTTGAAGCTCTTTGGGTCAATGCACTTTTGTAGTAAACTCATTCTCCTCACCTGTATATGTGTCCCTATGGTGTGAGATAAATCTGTCTGCATGTAGCAGAGAAATAAATGTTCTTCCTTAAGACAATAGGAATGTCAGCTATGAGTCTGGCTATCCTTGTCTTGTACTTAATGATTGACGAGGACACTGTTGATAATGGATAATCCTCAGTCTGTACTTTTAATTCTCCAAATTACTGTAAGAAACTGTCATTCTGCTATCTAGATACCAGAATTTTTGGTAGTGCTTAGCTTTCTTTTCCTAGATAATGAGGATTTTTTTAATGATTTGCTGACACTACATTTTTATTTAATAGACTTTAGAAATTTCAAGGCTTAATCTATTAATTATATTTGGGGTTTTTTGCTACACCTGTGAAAGAGGAGTATAATACAATGTTTTTTCCTATTTTTATAAATGTCCCATATAAACATATATCATAGAATCATTTAGGTTGGAAAAAGACCTTCAAGATCATCAAGTCCAACCGTTAACCTAACACTGCCATTCCCACTAAACCATGTCCCTAAGCATCTCCTCTACATGTCTTTTAAATACCTCCAGGGATGGGGACTCAACCACTTCCCTGGGCAGCCCCTTCCAATGCTTGACAACCCTTTCAGTGAAAAAATTTTTCCTAATGTCCAACCTAAACCTGCCCTGGTGCAACTTCAGGCCATTTCCCCTTGTCCTATCGCCCGTTACCAGGGAGAAGAGACCAACACCCACCTCACTACAGCCTCCTTTCAGGTAGGTGTAGAGGGCGATAAGGTCTCCCTTCAGCCTTCTTTTCTCCAGGTTAAACAACCCCAGTTCCCTCAGCTGCTCCTCGCAAGACTTGTGCTCCAGACCCCTCACCAGCTTTGTGGCTCTCCTCTGGACATGCTCCAGCAACGCAACACCTTTCCTGAAGTGAGGGGCCCAAAACTGAACACAGTATTCAAGGTGCGGCCTCACCAGCACCAAGTACAGGGGCACGATCACTTCCCTGCTCCTGCTGGTCACACTGTTCCTGATACAAGCCAGGATGCCATTGGCCTTCTTGGCCACCTGGGCACACTGCTCATATTCAGCCATCTGTCAACCAGCACCCCCAGGTCTTTTTCCGCCAGGCAGCTTTCCAGCCACTCTTCCCCAAGCTTGTAGCATTGCATGGGGTTGTTGTGACCCAAGTGCAGGACCTGGCACCATACTTGTGCTATTTTGCCTATGTGTACTGAGCGCAGTAACACATACTTGCTGTAGCTTGCCTTTTAGAGTTCTATCTCTTGATATAACGAGAATCAGAGATAGGAACTCATTTCCACTTGTAGTTTGGTCCAATAGCTAACAATTTTTCACTGTCAAATTAATAATCTTTTGAGTTTTGTGTGTTTTTCTTTCTGTCCCTCAGCTTTGAACCCTGTGTTATTTTATACATTCCTGTTTAATTATAATTGGTCACCAGTAAATGCAAGTCTTCATTTCTGGTATCTTTAAGAAATTTAAATTAGACCACCAAATAAATTTAAATTTTAGATTTTGCCTTCATTTTAATTCTACAAAGGAATGGAAAACAAAATGCTAAAAATGCTTGCTCTCTCAGTTTGACTAATAAAAGCCACTCGGCTCTTTATTTTTTATTTTTAAATGACTGAACAACCTTCACTTCAGACAATGAACTCCAAATGGGCGTACACATATCTGGGTGCTTACCTCAGTTGCAAGCAAACTTGTCATTAAATTTACAAAACCAATTCTAAATAATAACAGCATACACAGTAATAGTTTAAAAGTGGCCTAATAACATATCAAAGTAACCCCAGCCAAACAACCAAAAAAATCAGCCTAAGAAGCAAAATTAACCAATCAACCAACCCCTTCACAATCTATAGAAAACTAGAGTTCAGCTCAGTTACTTATTTATATGTTCATACTTTTGTGTGAGATATCCTGGAGCAGTAGCAGGGCATTCACATAATTTTGTCATAAATGGTCAAGAACCTGTGGGAAGCCTGTGTCTTTCTGCAGTGCCAGCTGGAAACCAGGCACGATGCTCAAGGGCATCCCTGGTGCTACCAGGAGACTGTGTGCAGGGACCAACTCTAAATGGTAAGTCCTGAAGAAAACTCCTAATTTTTTTGTTATATCTTAAGTGTGGCTATGTTTCTGGCTGCCACATTTCTTACTCTGTGCTTGCTCAGATTTTGCAGCTCAGTAAATACAGTAATGCCAATGCTAATAATAAGCCATGGGGTTTATAGTAACAACATGCTGATAACAGGTTAAGGCTTGTACTAACGGAACAACATAAAGACTCAGCACCTGTCAGACTTTGCCTGGACTTGTCTTGAGCTCATTTTATCTTGTTCATTAGTTGTAGCAATAAATTAACAAAATGACTATTCTAACCAATTATTAGCTTTACCTTAACCTTGTGCAATGGTGTAGTTTAGCACCTAAAGAATTTACAACACATATGGCAATGGCCTAACAAACTAAGCAATAGCTTTGTGAGCAAAGCTGAGGGCAGGTAAGAAGAGGAAGAATGATCAAACAGATTGCATGAAAAGATGTAAAACTGACTCTAAAATTCCGAAGACTAAAGAGGAAGAAACACCCACTGGTTTTAGCCCACATAAATTGCATGAGGTGCAATGGCCGCAGGTTCCCTGCTGGCTGCATAAATCATTCTCTTTCTACCTCACTCACCAGAAGCCTCCTAAAGTAGCACGTCCCAGAGAAACTGCAGTTTGTTCTCCATTTAGATGATTTAACCTGCTCCCAACACCAGTCTGGACAAGAGCAAGTAGGCAGTCTGCCACTTTGCTTTTGCCTTTTAGCAGAACAGAGAAAAGACACATTCAATAAAGCATGGGCAAAAAAATGCGACAGCTATGTCACTGCTCAGAAGGGTGTCTCCTGTGGAAGAATAATTATGAGACCTTAAGTTATTTATTATCTCCAATAATGATTATGAAGTAAGCATAAAATATAAATATAACACTGCTAATCATAAAATGCAGGGGAAAAAAATAAAAGTGCAATAAATAAGGATAAGATTGGCATCTCTTTGAACTTCGTATAGGCTGTCAGTAAGTAAATAGCCTCAATTCAAAGAAGCCCAATGGAAAATAAGAAATCTGGGAATATTTAGCACAGTCTGTACCTACTCAGTGAGGGTCAATATCTAGGAAAACCTAGGTCCAAAGAGAATATGGAGCCTATGGTGGATGCTTAACTGGATAGGAGTTTCTAGGTTAATGTCTATTTTCTTGCTTTCATTCTTCTTTTTATTTTTTTTTTCCT
The DNA here is from genome assembly GCA_018403395.1 of Gorsachius goisagi. Lineage (NCBI taxonomy): Eukaryota > Metazoa > Chordata > Aves > Pelecaniformes > Ardeidae > Gorsachius > Gorsachius goisagi. Next base: position 8,675 of record BOSO01027616.1, read on the forward strand.
TCCAAAGATGTTACAGAAAACCTGGAGAGGATTGAGTGGAAAAAAAAATTGGAAACTGCAGAAAATTATAGTGAGGTTTTTAAATTTGAGAGGTGACTTCATTACAGGCACGGATTTTCACACAGAGAAGAAAATAGTGTGCTAATAGATCTTTAGCAGGGAAAAGTATACCAAGAGATGCATTAGTCATATCCAGCATTCAAAGTTCAGTTCTAGAGTGGTAAAACGAATATATGTCCTATGAGATGAGGGGAATAAAAGTAAGCCTAAGATTAATGTAACCTGAGTTCATCTAACTTTGTGATAGAAGTAGCTGGTTGGCTTTCTGGGCTGCCAGTGCACATTGCTGGCTCATGTCCAGCTTTTCATCTATCAGTACCCCCAAGTCCTTCTCCACAGAGCTGCTCTAAATCCCTTCATTCCCCAGCCTGTATTGATAATGGGGGTTGCGCAGACCCAGGTGCAAGACCTTGCACTTGGTGTTGTTGAACCTCATGACGTTCACACAAGCCCACCTCTCCAGCTTTTCCAGGTCTCTCTGGATGATATCCTGTCCTTCTGGCATGTCAACTGCACCACTCAGCTTGGTGTCATCTGCAAACTTGCTGAGGGTAAACTCCATCTCGCTGTCTAAGTCATTGATGAATATATTAATCAGCACTTGTCTCAGTATGGACCCTTGAGGGACACCACCTGCCACCAGTCTCCATTTGGACATTGAGCTGTTGACCACTACCCTCTGGATGGGACCATCCAACCAATTCCATATCCACTGAACAGTCCACCCATCAAATCCATATATCCTCAGCAGACTTCCGCTCAGACAGGAGTCTCCTACAACTATGACATGTACCTCCATTGGGTAATTTATCAAATGAGGCTGGACATATACCATAGAATGGAGACAAAACTGTCCTCTGCATACCGTTCCATCAACAGAGAGAAGACCTAAGTGACTAGTGTAGGTTAGACTCTTACTTTAGATGGCTGATAAGCATATGAGAAAAAATCCTATTCTGAAAAGATACTTATTTTGGCTTAATGAAGCAACACTGGTCTGGAAGTCCTCATTGTTGTAAGTATGGACAACTTATTGACAAGAGAAACAGCTTCTTAAGCACAGCAGCAGCATACCTTGTTCCTAAAACTACACAGAGATTTTATAACCTCCAGGAAAGTTGTATGCTTAATCAAAGCATAATGGGCAGATAAACAATCACAGAAGAATAGATCTGTGTGTATAAACTCTATTTATCATTCCAATTTCTGTTAAGGTATAAGATAAAATGCATATAACTATTTAATTCTGTCATTCTCTTAGATCAAAAGGTGTTCTTCAGGTCAGTCAGAATTCTTTACTCAGTCACCAGGTAGATAGGGGAGACTGACTGCCAGGATGAGCCACAGTAAATGCAAAAAAACCCCATCTGAATTCAAGATCTTCATCATGTGAATGGTGGTGTTCCTAAATAAATGAAACATAAGAAACTTGGAGTAAAGGTGGGCAAGGATAAAAATATTATGACATAACTTTTTTTTTTTTTTTAGTAAGGGCAAAGCACCCAGGATCATCTCTAGACTGCTTATTTAGTCTGCTCGTTTACAAACTGCACTGTATAGAAGGCAAATTTCTCTTAATCCACTGACTATGAAATGCAAAATTCATAAACTGAGCAAAGAAGGAGGACCTAGTCCACTGCATAGCCTAATATTTAGGATAGTCTTCTAGAAAATAAAGAACATGAACTGGGAGTTGAGATTAGTCTTTCATTCTCTGAAAGAACATTTTATTTACAAAGAGAATTGCAAAAAAAGGAGTACTTAATATAACCAGGATGTGCTGAGGTACATGTCAGTAGTTCTATATGCGAATGTAGTGCTGAAGATTGGTCAGTCTGAGGTAGATTGATGCTTTATCCTAAGAGGGACTAAGTGCTGCCAGGAGCAGGTGGAACAGAGAGTTACTATTCCTAACTGTTTTCTTAGAAGTTTCTCCCTCTAAAATTCCAATTTAGGCAGAATAACCTCAGTGTGACTCTTGTTTTCAGCCTAAACCTGAAATTTTCCAGGCAACAGTATCTGCAGTTCTCTGTGTGGGCTTTTGTGTGAGCAGAGGAAGGGAAGGGGGGGTATAGCATTTTGGATCAGAGTAATTTCTTGTTAGTTTTTCTTCAGATAAATAGGGGAAGTTGAGTCTCTAGGGACCACAGTCTGGTACATTTCCCAGAACTCACTTGGCCTTGTAGAAGTAATTTAAATAAATAAATGAATACTAAGTAACATTCCTTGCAGGGCAGCACTTTCACACTGAAACAGGGGCAACTGTGATGGGTGAGCAGTCAAACATTGCAGTATTTAGCAACTCTAGGCAGGTTTTCATTGCTGGGTAAATTTCAACTGTATTGAGGGTTCCAAGACTTGGATGAGATCCATAGCAATAATACAAAATTTTTCTTCTAATATATAAAATGTATTCCTAATGTGTATGTTAAATTCATGTATAGATATTTCTTTCTAAAAGTTATGTCCCTTTTTTTTATTTTTATATCCTTTCCATTTTAATTTTACATTAGTTGCTTCCTTTAAGAAGTACTTGTTCTAATTTTTCACTGGTGAAGGCCTTTAGAAGCTTTTATTCACACAAAGGAATGTATTCAAGATATCCATATTCATAGGTAAGAACCAAATATGATAGTAGCTAAAAGCAGATTCATGAATCCTGTGGGAGTTCAGTTACACATGGCAGTATTTGGAGTTATAACATCTATCTGTAAATGATTTCTAGAGATGGAAAAAACCTGGGAACCATTTATTCATAAGTTTGAGTGTATTGTCTCTGGTTTTCAGCTTTAAAAACCTACGATATTGGAGCCTTTTTCTGCTGCCTTGATATAAGGCTCTTATATTCAGAAATTTTGGTGAAAGGGGAATCTTCAGACCTCCTTTGGAAGTAAAAGAAAGCATTTTCTTCATCCTTCTCATATCCATCACATCTACCATTTGTGATACCATGCGATGTGAAAAGCTTGGGAAATACTTGCTTATTAGTAGGTAACAGTGGTTTTGGGTTTTTTTCCCCAGGAACTGAGATAAAATCACCAGGAGAAGGCAACTGAAAGTCTAACTGGTGGAATGAAGGCCAGTGTTTCCTAATTGTATCTCTCCTCCTCATCAGAAGAAGAGAAAGGCCTGAAGGCCACAGTTTTCCTTCCTGGACCTTCTGGGAAGCAAATTCTGGTGTCCAAACCACTGGGGTCTGAGGAAAGCTCATGGACAGCCTGGGACAGGTGAGATGCACCCACTTTCTCCCTTCACACAGAGCTGTCCTAATTATTGAAAGCACTTTTGTGCATATATAACTTACAAGGCTCTTCTGTTGTGTTCACGTCATTGGGCTTAAAATCTGCCACCCCGAAACATTGATATTTCCTAAGTACTAGGGTTAAAACTAGAGCCGAGACTGTCTGGAATTCAATTAAGACATCAGAGTTGAAATGGTAACCTGATCTGACAACATCAGGGAAAGTCAGCACTGGCTTTGGAACAAGTAACTACCCACACTCTCCCTCCTGCTTCTCCCTGAAAGCCAGCAGCATCTGTGAGAATGCTGCGTAAGAGCAATTCGATATAATAACAAAGGTGTGCAAAATTATAGAAATCCAAGGACAACTTTCAGTCATGACCATCCCTCCAAAGTAAGGAGAAGCATCAGAAATTTTTATCATCTCTGGAAGAAATAGTAATAATAAAAACAAAAATTATAATGATAACGAAAGTTCTAACTATCCAAATGTAGCTATGCTTGTGCTTTTTTTTTTTTTTTTTTTTTTAATAAGAAAACTACACTCCCCTGCTGACAGGCCTGCTGAATATTTCTTTCCTTTAGCAAAATCTTGATGAACCGACATTTCAGGTTCATGCAAACAAATTCCCTATAGGATGAATTTATGATTTGTATCATTTTTAATATTGCAATTGGACATGGAATTGCTACTTCAAAATATTTCACTTCATTTTGGTAAGTATGTGTTTATCTGCAAATCAACTGCAACTCCCCTAACTTTCTTTCCCTTTTGTTTAAGACAAAGAGGTTACAAAAATTAAAATGAAATCTATTAATTGGTTGTTACTGTGGGGGGAAATAGCATTGCATCCAAGCTCACATCTGCAACCAATGATTCTGAAGTAGAATCTGACAGCACCCAACTGACTAAGTAGGTTATAACAAACTAGCTCCAGGCTGGAACAGCCAGCGGAGTGCAGAAGAGAAACACTGGCCTCTAAACTTGTCTTAAGCCAAAAGAAAGGCAGGAGAAAAGGAAAGAAAAAAAGAAAGATGGAAGAAAAATGCCTCTGCCAACCATTGCTGTCCCTGTTCTCTTGTTCAGTAGCAGCAGCTTGTAATTGCCAGCTTTCTTTAATTCACAGTAATATCTTGAGGGGACAAGAAAGAAAATTCTTTGTAACAGATAGCAATAAAAGTATTATTCATCTAATCATTCACAAACACATGAGTTTGTATTTGAAAGCTACGCCTTCATGTACCCACAGTATAACACATAACAAGACAGGCAGAAGCATCCACAGCAGTGTACAGGGACGTTATCCAAATGAATGCCACTCCACTGCACAAAGACACATGTGCACACAATAGCATACAATATGCAGCTGAATGTACTCTGCCCAGCTGGACATAGATTTGGAGCACATTCAAATGCAAATAACATATATTTTCTCTAAGAACTTTGCCCCTCTGTGACTTTGTTTCTTCCTTTTGGGTCACTCCTTCTCCCAGCTCTCTGCAACAGCCATGAAATGCTTTTTCTCCTATCCAAAACTCACATGCTTTGCACTTTTACTGTCATACAGATGAATTATATTGCTCCTTCCTGTCTAAGCACTCAATGTAAATGCAAATATATAATATCACAACATGAGGCAAAACCACACTTCAGGACACTTAAAATGTCATTTCAAAACCAAAGTCCTGATGACTCTCAGGCAATGATTTCTATTATTGCACTGCTGCATTGTGGTAATTATAATTTCACTATAGGTCAGGCTGCAGGAGACCCACACACGCAGAAAATCTGTTCATATAGCATCATTCCCCAAAATGCTGGCAAGTCTCAGTGAGCTGAAAATGTTCTTCAATTCATCCCAGTGCAGAATGGGAAATTGTCTGAAATCTAGAAAATGTTCAAGGGTAGCAAATGGTATTTCCCACTTTCTTTTACTTAAAAATGAAGAACCTTGATAGACCAGTTAATTCTACTTCAATGAACTTAGGTTCTCGGCTGGAGATCTATTGTATTCAATAAAGCTCTGGCTGAGGCCAGGCTTTGTTTACAATTTGCATGATTCACAGATTTTAAAGGCAGAGGGGGACAATGTGATCATTAACTGAATACTGTAAGTCCTTATTTCGGATGGAATATCTCCAAATCAAGCCCACTAAAAGATCTGTACTTATGTAAACATTCCTATTCTCTTTCAAGACTCACTCAAAACTTAGCTACTTCAAGCGAGGCTTAACCTTCCAGAGATGCATCTAAGCTTGATTTAAAGGCATCAAGACAAAAAAGAATCCACTTTTTCCCTTAGCAGTTTGTTCCAATGGTTAATCACCCGCACTGTTAAAAAATATTGCGTTTTATTTCTAATTTGTCTGGCTTCAGCTTCAGACATCGTCTCTTGTTATGCTTTGCTCTGCTAGATTAAAGAGCTTTTTAGTAGTTAGTGTTTTCTCCCTGTGAAGGTACTTAGACATTCTAATCAAATCACCTCTCAATCTTCTTCTTGATAAGGTAAATAGGTAGAGCTCTTTAAAGTGTCTCACTATAAGGCATTTTCCATGGCTCTTAAATAATTTTTGTAGTTCTTTTCTGCATCTTCCCTGATTTTTCATCGTTGTTTTTGAAAGATGAGCATTAAGAGTATTAAAAAAAAAAAAAAAGAAAATCTGCAATCTGTTTTATCTTTGTCACATATAAATGTTAAACCAGTCCCTATTCCTACTCATCTCTATAGACAGTCAGGGGTTGCATTAGCTTTTTCTCATTAAAGCTGCAGCTTGGAAGATTTTCATTGACTTGTTTGTCCACTGTAGCCCCTATAAGCAGACCTAGCGCTTCCCACAGTACAGTACAGTCCTCTGTTTCTTAGGTCTACCCTTTATTTGTTTGACTTACATTTATTTCTTTACATTACACCAGAAAGAAGGCAAATATTTTCATGCTTACTTAGCAATCCTGTTGGAGGAATGGTGTTTGAGTGGCACTCTTCAGTAAAAAATCACTCCTCGGTTGAAAATCAAAGCTTTAACAACAACAACAACAACAAAAGTTGATGTATAGCACTGCATTAAATAAATGAGAATGTGTGAAATACCATAATAATGATGAAGAGTACAAGAATGGTGACCAAATTCAAGTGGTTTGTTTATATTTAATTTTCTCCTTGCTGTTCAGTGACATGTAGGGTAGGACTTATTTACCCACATTTAGGCAATTTAAGTAAGCATCTTGTCTATAGTAGTCATCATACCACCCTCTAAATTGATGGTGAGACACAAACCTCTACTTGGAAAGGTCATCCTACCATCTTAAACACTATTTTAGGATGGGATGAATGGCCCTCTAAAGATGCTTACCCTTTTCTATTTGCAACAAAATTGTTTTACATTATTACCTTACATTAATCACCTAATTTTTAGATGGCTGAAGTTAGGTGAGGTGAATCCCATCCTTATTACCTTGTGGTTTAATGTTTCTGTGAACTGCTAAAAGTACTATTTATCAGTACAGAGATGGTTGCTATGTAGTAATGGGTGACATGAAGCATGAAATGTGTTTAAGGTGTTCTGACAATTGAAAGGAGCACTATTACTCTGTGAATTCAGAATTAGTTTGTGTTTTTAAGGCAAAAAAAAAGGCCGTTGTATTTAATTCAAGAATTGGAAACTCTTTTGTTACATTACCAAAGGTTCGGTCACCTGACACACTCTCAAAGCAGTGGTTATCATAACTGTAGAGAAGTGCAAGGTATTCTCTAGAGGTCCTTCTCATGAATTAAGGAATACTAATGGATGGCATGTTGGTTAACTTACAGATGAGACAAAAAATAGTCTAGTAGTTAACTAGAAGTTAGGTTTACAATGTAGGGAAAGAAAATGTGTACAAAAGAAATAAGATAGTTTGAATCAAACTACTATGTAAACTGGTGTACAAGTTGAGTCATAAGAAAAATTTTAGGGGAAAATAGAGGCTGCTTCCAGTTATTACACTGACTGGGATATTATGGCTTGGCTAAGAGGAAATTGTGCAAATGAATGGTCTTATGAAAAGTGAAAATTTTCAGTCCTGGCTGATATAAAGAGAAATAACAGAAGCATTATGAACAGCTTGCAGAGCACTTTCTCAAATGCTTGAAGGAAGTCAATATTTCACTTCCAAAAAGTTGTGATTGGCTCTCAGATTAATTTAAGTCTTTTGTATTTTTATTTGCTTCAAATCCATACCTTTGATTAGCTGTCAGTCACAACTTGCTTTGCTTTCTTGACCTCTAAACTCTTTCTATGATGTACCACAACTGGACATGTAAATTTTCTGGAAGCACTGATGATATGAAGAAATAAATGAACAAAACTCTCACATAATTTTTCTTGAAAATATTGAGATGGAAAAATCGGGACTATGAGCAACAATCAGTTGTTCATTAAAACTAGGGTGTAGTTATTCCCTCAAGAAATGCAGATGTATTGTTCATAATTCAGTAACTTCACAGAAAGGTTAAACAGGATACTTATTGAATCAGTAAATATAAAATCATTTACCTCTGAATAACAACAGTACCTAATATTAGAGATGGAGTTGTTCTGCACACAGAAGTATTAATTACACCTTGTTTTAGACATTGAAAATTGTTAGGTGTCTAATCTAAGATAATTTTCTAGACTATGAGCATCAGGTAAGGGAATTTTTCTCATCTCTTCATACTTTCGTAACGAATACTGTAGCAGGATATGGATTTAGTATGTTGTTACTTGTCACCCCTCCCAAAGTCTGGAAAACCTGTATGATTTTTATGTGTGTAGTGAATACATATCACTATATATCTATAGTAGAATCATATCAAGAGTCTGCCGTGATATGGAGTGTTGAACTATACAGGGGTTGCAATAGAAAATATTGCCAGTTTTAAAATAGTGCTGAAGTGCAACTTCAGTATTACCATTATGGATGTTGTCCTAAAAACAGGTCTTTTCCATTCTTAATGAAAGTATTTTACATAACCTTTTTCACTGTTACTCTTTCCATTTTAAACTATGCAACATATTGGAAAAACAAATGAGGTTTTCATATTTTTTCATTCTTCTTCTGTTTTGGTTTGGGTTTTTTGTGGTTTGGTTTTTTTTGTTGTTTTTTTTTTTTTTTCCCCAGCATCCTATCCCTGAAAAAAACCTCAGTTATGAAAGTTTATCTTATTCTTCCACAGCTTTTTCAGACCCACACAGTCTTTACAGGCAGCAGGGACGAAATACAAGTAAGCAAACAAAAAAAGAGATAGTTGAAAGTACATTATATAGGCTAAAATCTAAATTCTTTTAGTAGCAATCAAGCCATATAACCTATCAGTCTCTGTAGTGTCTGTTTCAGAGTACTGTTCATCTAACCAGTGGATTGCTTCACTACACATTTTATTTTTGTTGAACTTCAGCTTTCCATACCTTGCATCATCCAGCCTCATTCCTTTTTTGGTGCATGCATCTTTCATGTATTTGTGGATGGTTATTATAAATAAACAGCAGGCTTTAGGAGAACGAATCTTGTCAGATGAACTTGATTGCTTGTTTATGACAGAATTACAAAATTAGTGGCTGAAGGGAATGCATTTGGCATAATACATTTGGATTTTAGTAAATCATTTGATACAGCGTCTCAAAAAATTAGTTCAAATTGGCTAAGATATGAACTCAGCTTCATGTACTGAAAACTAACTGAACGCCCATAAAGCAGGAGTAATAGTAAATGGCACTGAATGGAGATGTCTGGTATTCAGAAGGCCAGCCAATATTAAACTTCTTCATTAAATGTGCATGATGCTGTGATGGAAGGTTGTACAAAGACAAAGAAAGAATACATGGTCTAAGATGAGTAAAAAAGGTTTGGGAAAGAGTAAGTACTTATTTACAAGGAATTGTAATTGATTTATCTCTTTATTTTCATGAAAATATTTGGAATATATATTATTGTTGAAGGAGCCTGAATATAGTTGCTATTATAATCTCTCTTTTCCCCTCTTTGTCCAAGTATAACCTGCATTATATTTTACCTTATGCGTTATCTATTGAATATTGCTGTGACAGGACCTCACATCAACTAAGAATTTGCTGTGGATCTTCCTAAATCTTTGCTTAAGTTTTTAATCCTCAAAGAAAAACAAAAGAACTTTAACTGTGAACAAGTTATAGTTAATTAGAATAAACACTAGCTGTATGATTTTCCCGGGGATCAAAGTAAGGCCAACCAATCGGTAAATATCTAGGTCATCCCTTTGGCCTTTTCTAAAGATGGATTCAATATTCACCTTTCTCCAGTCATTGAGAACTTCACCTGATCACTACAGCCTTTAGCAGATGATGCAGAGATCCCCGCAAGGATATCAGCCAATTGCCTCAGCAGCCTTGCATGCGGCACATTTTGTCCCATGCTGCTGTGTGGGTCAAGATCGATCTCTCTCTCAAGTTACTGCAGCACTTAAATTCATTTGTGCTATATCCCTAAATGTTTGCCTGGGTGAACTGGGGAGGCAAGTAGACAGTATATCAATATCTGGGCCAAAATTAGTACTTCAGAATTTACAAAATTATACAGATGTAACATTAGAGTTGTATCATATTAGTATATCTTGTATCTGTGTAATATTCTTACACAAGTCTAGAGTTCTGCAGTGTGTGGGAAGTGATTTGCAAATGCTTTAGCTTAGCAATATGTCTCATCTTTTAGCTCTCTTTATGCCCCACCTTGCTGCTCTTTCTCTCTCTCCTTCATATTAGATTGTAAACTCTTTGCAACAGGGCCTGTTAATTTGCATTTGCTCTATAATGTGCATGTCATGCTTGAGAGATACTGACTGTTCTGGTATACATGAGTGCTAGCTACAAGCACTGTCTCTGTTAGATGTACCTGAATTGAACTGTCAAATGGTAAATAATGTCTGTGGAAAGTACGCTAACTGTGAGTGGCAAAGAAGCCCTGGAGATTGATGAATAATAAATAACAGCTCCCCTTTCTTTGTTAGCAGTATGTCCTTGTTCACCTGTGTTCATTCTGGGCAGATGGTAAGTGCTGAGGGTGAATTCCACAATGCTGGCACATGGGTGGATGGGATGTCTTCACATGGGGAGACTTAATGTTAGCTTAGTCTTTATGTCAGTGCAGGGTACACCTTCAAAAGGATTGAGACTCAGTCTTCTTCTTCCCTTTACCATGTTTTTGCACTGACAAAGAAAACTAAAATCAGGTCTGATCAGAGCATGGGGTCATTCCACTACAGAGTCTGCAATGCTAATTCCAGACATCACTGAAATTTGATAAAAAAAATTAAAAGAATGGGAGTTATTACTGATATTGGTAAAATGTGAACTATTCTCTCTTTCACTTCCATATATTCCATTGCCTTTTTCATGAAGTTGCCACTGAAGTTCTTAACAGGTATGTTTTGAGTTTCTTACTTGCGCATGTGTTTATGCTTATAAACAATCAAGAGGGAAGACACCCTATCCAAAAAATCCACTACCAATGAACGATTCATATTTATGTTAGTTTATTTAAGTTTGATTAAACTGTCAGTAGTAAACTGAAAATTAATTTGTTGAACAAAATAAAAAAGGCTATTGTTCTGGATAAAATTCTGGCATCTGGATGGTCATCACTGGGTTTTGTATTTTACACAAATGTTATGCATGACCATATAAAATTTACATAATCAACGAAGTTTTCCACCTGTCCAAGTGTAGTCTTTTAACTAGTACAACCAGTGTCTGATTTTCTGAGTCTGTGGGTCACTTGCTCTCATCTATTTTATTTACTTGGTCTTTCATTGGCAATGAATCATGATGCTGTAATGGAATTAATGAAAAAGAAATTGAATGTTGTGATTGAAAAATGGTCTCCAGCTTTGAAAATAAACATGTCTGCTTTGCTTCAGTACTTATATTCGCTATCTGTTGGAGACCATTATCCAGCCACAACATTCAATTCCAATGACATTATGGGGTAAATTCTCATCTCCATTTCCAGCAACTTACAAACTTTTGTGCTTAAATTGTGTGAAACAAAGACAGGCATGTGAAAAGCAAGGTCCAGTGAAGTGAAATGAGTTGGAATTTTGATCACAACTCTAGAATAATTTTTACCACAGTGTAGATGATTTCTTAAGTAATTTAAGCTTTGACATTCAATAGTGATCATGGTGGAAACTTACTATAACACAAAATATCAGCTCCTCTCTTTTTGCAGATCCCCAAGTCCGTAATTTTATGACATATACAGTTCTAAGAAACATAACTCTATGGACCTGAGAGGTCTACAGCACTGTAGACTTGCAGGTAAACTCATATCCCTGAAGTCTTATTAGTCCTTGACACTGGTGGCAGCTTTATAAAAAAGGGCTACATTCTAGCCCCAAATGCAGTGTGATGTCACTGTGATGCTTCCCTTTTAAGGCAGCTAATATTAGCTTCTTAGAGTATATTATTACAGAAGGACTGGGGTACTTGGTAGAGATGTGGCAACTACAGTTTGGATGTCTTGAGGAAAAGCAGAAAAGACAGGGATTATTTCCCACATAAATGGTAAATATACTAGCTCCTTAAGATTGTATAAGACATTTTCTGATTATTCAGTTAAATCAAAATTGTGGTCATTGTTCCATACTACATAAAGTCCAGTTATGCAATTTTATGAATAGCCTTAGTAACCTTCACCCAGGTTCATATGTAGGACGTCTGATTTATGCATCTTGATGGGGACTGACATCAAATAAATGCAGTTGGCCAGCACAGAGAAGACAGACACTCCCTGCAACATAAAGTAGACAAAATCTTGGTCAACACGTGATCTTTCATTGGCAAAGCAAAAGCACTGTTATGTTTACAGTGTATGTTGCTTACAGGCAAAGAGGAAAACCACATTATATATAAGTAAAGCCAAGAATTGATTGTTACTACAGTTGAAATCTTTGAAGTTTAATCATTATTAGTCCAGACCTAATTGTACAGAAAAAGAATGAATGATACAATTAAAATTGTTATACACGCTTCTGAGTTCCATCCCTTTTTCTGGTGTTAAACTTACCTCAGGGTCTCAAGGCAGTGGTTTCATTCTGGTGGTGGTGATGGTGGTGGTGATGGCATCAGGGGTTATGGTGAGTTTTCAGTATCTGGAGTCCTTATCTGGGAAAGAATATCATGCTGTTGTGGACAGTTTCTTCTTCCTCATTCTAGGATCCCTGTGGGGTCATTTTTACATGTTTCCAAACATGCTTTTACACTTTGCTCTTTCTTCATTTGTCTGCACCTCCACAATATACGAGAATGTACTATATATGTTCCTTTTTAGGAATGTTACATGTTATTTATTTGTTCTCTTTGTTACCCCTAAAACTAGTTTTGCCCAGCTTCAGATCTCTTTGTCATTAATTGATTATGGATGAGCTGTTAATAGCCATGGGGTTTCCAGTGGCAATGTCTGCCTTATCTTTTATCAATCCATGCCTGTACTTCTCTGCAATACATCTGATATTCCCACTTTTAAAGTCCTCTGCTGTGATACCAGGTCTGCATTTCTCTACACGGTGTCATTGTTTTAGTAATAAACAGCTCATTCTACATAGAATAAGTGCTTATTACTGCTATCTATTTATAACTGTGGTTGTGCCATACAAAGATAAACAAAAGCAAAGCAATTAGAAAGAAAAATGCATTTACAGCTAAACCAAGTGAAACAGAGCTGCAGGTAGGTCAGGAAAAGATCAGACAGTGCAGACCTTGCTAACCCCAGACTTCAGGCCTTACACACTTAGGACAAACAGTGTGGCCTGCTATCAGCAATGTCAATATAATATTACAGGGCAACTACTGTTAGACCACCAAGACTGGATTTAATGCTTCATTGAAGGTAGGCATTTAATTTCAAGTAGTGCCTTATTCAGCACTTAATAGATAGGAGTAGGAATGTCCAGGAGGGAGTTCATCCAGTTCTGAGGTAATGCCTTAATAACTAAGAAGCTGAGATGGACCAGGCTATGGACTTGTTTGACTGGTAGCAGGAACTTATATTCATATTTAGATATCTTTAGATTTAGGTATTTAGATGATTTGGATGCAGCTTGTCTGGATGCCTGCAATTAGATGAGGTTAGTCATATCCAAATTTTAGATAAGCAAGTTGTTAGGATTTTGAGAAACATTAACATCCTGGTTTATTGCCTCCATTTGTTTCTAGATTTGGCAGACTAATTCTGTTCTAAATAAGACTTCCCTTCTTGAGATGTGTTTTGTGATGATATTTTATCATAGGTACTATATCTGACAAATAAATAATGGAAGTAATGTCACTATCTAATGGAATCAGAAGGCTTTTAATAAGTTGATTTGTTTCCATTACATTTTCTACCCATTCTTTCCCTTTTTATATTTTGTTTTGTTTATTTGTATAAATGATAAGGTCTTCTGGGGAAAAGTCTTTATTTGTTTCCATGGAATTGTATTCTTGGATCCTGTTTCTGGTTTAGAACCCTAAATGTTACTATAATAGGGAAAATTATTGTCATATCATCATGCTTTCTAAAATTGCTCCATTTTAAAATTTATAACAAAAATGTTGGCTGAAATGGCTCCATACCCAGTTCTGTTGTATCCTAGTGTTTCAAACACTTTCACTGAGACTTTCAGAATGCAGAACAGAACTACAATTCATATTCTAAGATTTCTACCTGATGTATACTGGTGACTACCAATTTTGATTACTTGTCCTACAAAGATTAATTTCCAAATAAATCAGGGTCATTTTTAGCAAATGCTTTAGGGTCTCTAAAGAGGACAAAGGAATCAGACCTCTGTTTTAGATCTCAGCTAGATACATAGTTTGCTATCATCATTCTGTTTTATCCCAGTTGTTATCTTTTACCAGAAAAGTATATTCACTTCTCACCTGTGTTTTATCAAGGACACCTCCATAAAAATGTGTGACTGGGATTTCCAATAAAGTCTGCAAAAAAAGTGCCTAATTCCCTTTAAAAAGAACCAAGAGCTTTAAGTAAAAATTCACATACATGAAGACAGCCAGAATCACCTACTGTAATTTCCAAAATACATTTATATGATATTCCTTTGGCCCATCTTGAGTACATGGCTGAATTTCACTGCTAAAAAATTCTCAAGCCACTGCAAATAATAACTAACAAATGCATCCCATTTACACTAACAAATGAATAGATCATTCATCTCTGGGAGCTGGTGCATATGGACTATTTAAATTGTCTTCACTTGATATTATAAGAAATATCATTCTTAATTTGTTTGGCATTTCATTATTTTAGTTCTCCTAAATAAATGAATTCTGAAAGGTTACAGTAGAGATTCCTATCAAACATCTTCTGGCAATGAAGAAGGAATGAAAAAAAGCTGCCTATGTACATTGCAAACTAATCTAAATGTGTCATTAGATTGTGAACAAGTTGTTAATGTCGTCCTTGAAACTGACCTTGTGCTGAAGACATGTAGAAGGTGTCATTGCTGTCTTTATCTGAGCTGGCCTCCAAGCTTACTCATTCGCTGCCTACTTATAGAGAAATGTATCATTTAGATATTCATATTCAAATCAAGTATAAGAAAATACTTTCAAACAGCTTTGGTAGAAGGGCTTGAAAACATGGAAAATACTTTTTGGAATAGTTTATGAAAATGCGCATGCAGAAGGGTCTGGTGATAATTCAGGTGGAGAGAGACGGTTGTGGTGTCATTAATCTCAGGGGTTTTAAGTGTAACTGGATCCTGGTTTTCTCTTTGACTGGTTTTCATAAAGTATGCAGCTTCCTTTTCTTTGTTATGCTGGCAACAAAAAATTCAGGTTTTAGCACTTCAATTTCCCTTTGGTGAAATGGGAGAAATATTGCATTTCCTCACACAGCAGATCTGGGTGTTTGATTATACTTATATTCAAAAGTCGTGGGTATAATAAAGTATTTAGAATTGGGGGGTTAATGTATATATCATATATCATCTTATATCTTGTATCATATATCATACATTATGTATAGTATATCATATATTAGGTATCTTATATAATATATTATATCTTCATTATCTATTATTTATTATCCATTATGGATTACCCATTATGTGTTACATATTATATATTTATTATATAGTGCAGAGAGGGAAGACGTGTCAATAGGTGAGTTTTGGTGTGCTGTGTGAAGAACCATCATGGTTGTGCCTTCCACTGATGAGGATCCTTTTATGCTGACCCTTTGGAAAGCCATCAAAGCTAAACTGGATAAACTACTAGATTAGTCTGTGATTTGTAGATGTCATGAGCCTCCTTTTCACTAAGAACTTGAGTAAGAACTTGGTAAAAACACAGTAGATCACAGCACACCTACAAGCACAGTTAAATTAGCAGGCGGAAATGCATTCCTGGAAGAAAGCTCATTCAGTCTTTCTTTCTCTTTCTCATTTGCTCTTTCTTTCTTTCTGTTGTGAAGCATTTTTTCCCTGACATCCTGACAGTCAGGGCCAAAGCTTTCGGAAATCAAATGTGAACTCATTTTGAAATACCAGCAGCGTTTGAATTTTAAATTAACCTATTTACAATGAAACTATGCCTGCTGATTGCCATCATCTTCAGGAAAATTAACAGTAACGATCATTGGTGTCATAATGCAATTTCCCTGCAAAAATCACATAGGCTTCATTACTGTTTACATAAATTGTCATAAATACCAATTATAGCTGAACATAAAATGTAATGCTCTTTTTTTTAATCATAATCACACAATTGTTCTTCTAATTCATATGCTGGGGGAATAGGGTTTTGATTCAACCTTTGCTGTGAAGGAAATGTTTTGCTGGTAGTTTTGCTGTAAGTGCTTGTTGGCTTATTTTCAAATCCTCGCTCTCCCCCTCTCTCTCTTTTTTCCTCTATCCATTTGGATCATTTAGTCCTTGTCCCCTGTTTGCTTTGCCCTCTAATACACCAAAAGGAACGTGTAGGCGTGCTAATAGCAGATGGGGGAGACGCACTGCTCATGTCCTCTAGACATCGGACATCAGCCTACAGAGGAGTAAGTATTTCCGGTGGGGATTTATAACATCATTTTGTGCAATTACGTAGAAGACCCCATAAAGGAATAATGTAATAATAAACCTGTTAAAAGCGCAAATTTGTTGCACCAATTTCTGTTTCTCTCATAAGTCAGCAGAACAAAGAGCTGATAAAGAGAATGACATGTTATATTACTAAATTTAAAAAACAAAGGCCAGAAGAAAGGGTCTGGCTTTATTTTAAGCACCTTGTTTGCTACATATATTTTTGAGTAACTACATTGTAACTGTCGGCTGCATGCTATATAAGCAATGCAAGGTAAGTGCTGTGTAATCGCAGGATAATTATCTTGTTATTTCTGTCTTCCAGCTTGAATAGCAAGTGTTGAGACCACTTCTGTCTGGAGCTCAGGGCCTGCTGTTGACCACCAAATGCTCTCACCCCAGACTGTGTGTGTGAACATGACCATACATATGCATGCACAAATGTACATATATATATGTGTGTGTGTGTGTGTGTGGACAGCAAATGAAAAAATAAAAATTACATTACAAATTGAGGTTACTTACTTGAGGAATTTAATTTCTGGAAAGAACAGCTCTTTCTCATGTATTTAATGGTGTGCTTACACCTCTACTGAAGCCATGCCTCAAGTTAAATTGCCTCATTGTATAGATTGGGTGGGATTAAGCTCAATTTCCAGAGAACAGCAAGACAGAAAATCACTGAATATCATGCAAGATAGTCTGGCACACGAGTAACCTTTCCTGGAGAGAAAGGGAATCAGGTGCTGAAAAAATGTTGGGTTTTCTGATGCTAGTCCAGGCTTTAGAGCAGACAGATCTGTTCAGAAAGTCTAGAAAATCTGCCTCAGTGATTTTCCTAGCCTGGGTAGCAGTCCAGAATTTTCTTCCTGAGCTTGACATAGTCAATATATTTTCTCCCTTATCCACCTTGCCCATATTAGATCCATGCCAAGTACATCTGTAATGTCTGCACAGAACAGTTGTGTTTGGTTTTTTTTCCTTCTTTTTTTTTTTTTCTAAACAGCCTGGAGCAGCCACATTGTTAATCTTATTCCCTTTTTCTCCTGTGGTATAAATTCTTAGGATAATCTTGATCTGTGTTTCGTTACAGGAGTTCGATGAAGAGCACTCAAGCATGTATCCCCAAATTATGGACCATCCATTGTCAGATGGAGCAGATTCATCTGCAGGTCTATTTGCCAATATAAAGTAGAAACATTATTTTTCTTTTGACGTAATAAACATTGTCTCTATAATGTGGATAAAATATTTCATGTAGAGATCCTACCATCTTTTTTTCCCCTCTGTTTCTGACTATATTATTGTGTAGCACTGAACTGGATTTGTAGATCTCAAATAAAGTAGGTTATTAGTTGCAAGTTTACCAGCTGTAGATGTTGTAAACAAACAAACAACAACAAAAAAAGAGTGCTGAAAAATATGTGATATTTTGAAAAGAAGATAAAATATTTGCTGTGACTGCTGCAATATAATGAGTCTGACCCTGCTGCATCAAAGTCAATGCTGATCTCGGTTTTTTCAGGGAAAATTGGACGATTATTAGTGGACATGTAAGTGAAGTGTCCGGAATCCTGAAACTTTCACTCCAGACTGTTCTGCAAATTTTCCCTGAAGTCAGTGGATGACATGAGGACATAACAATTGTACCTTTGGTATTTTGTTGAATTTTTGGGCACAGTCAAAGTATTTATAAAGCTGTTGAAAGGATGTGAAGAATTCAGAAGTGGTGTATTTAGGTCTGTGAACTTTCCATGATGATATTCTTCTGGGATAATCTCCAGACTTGAAAGCACAGGTTAAAGATCCACCTTCTGATGCTGTCTGTAATAAGTGACATTTTGTATGCATTGGCATCAAACGGCATATAGCTTCCACCATCACCACTGAAAACTTAGGAGAAACAGATATCCGCTACAATAGGGAATGCAGTACAATAATTACTACTGAGGAAGTAAAAAAACCCCAACAAACAGGTGACTTAGCTGAGATCATGAAGAAGGCTATGAAGGAATCCATTGTTCTCAGTCAGTGTTTGACACTTCCATTTTTCTTTCATAGAACAATAAAATAAAAATAATCTAATCTCTTTCAGTTGGAAACTATTATTCTGGCCCATCAGCAAAGTGATATTTGTCTTAGAAAAAAAAAAAATATGGAAACCATTAAAGTGGTTTGAAAATGCATTTGTTTAAAAAACAAACACACACGTGGGTTTAATTTCTACATAAATGTTGCTTACACATACCAATACAATATAATAAAATATTTTTAATAAATTTGTTAAACCATTCAAGTTATTTTTTTTTTAAATGTCTTCATTTATCTTACAGTTAACACAGACACAGGCAGACACAGATATACACACACAGAATTCCTGTTGTTAATTTTTCATAGGCTAATTCTGATTTAAGTGGCTGTATGGAGGTCATAAATATTAATTAATCTCATCATTGTTAGAGACTTTGTTGATATAAATAACCGTCATGTTAATTTTTCTGCACATAGCTAAGTTATGACATTGGTTATGACTGTTGTTACCCTCTTCTCCCTCTTGCCACTATTGTCTCAAATAGGAATGTACTTTTTTAGGAATAGGTGTTGTCTATCCCTTTGTACTCAAAGTTTCTAACACAAGATTCCTTTAAACCAGACAAGACCATGTGAAGAAATTACAGCAGCTTGATCTGTATATTCTGGTTGTACAAAATGGCCTGAGGCTTTAAAATGGATCTCTCAGTCTTCTTGTCAGAAGAAATATTTTCCTACCTTTTTAATAGTCAAATGTAAATATTTTTACTAAAATAATTGAATAAAAGAGAAAGAGTAGTTTCCATCCCTTCCTTTTATGTGTAAAAATGAATAACTGAAATAACTTTTACATTTTCAGTCCATTGAAATTTTTTGGTTGTAGTGGCAATAAATGTCTTTGGTGCAAATTTTGACAAAATTATTACCACTACTACTAAACCCTAAAACAAGCTAAAATACTGTAAGAAAGCATTAGAGAAGAAAAACATTTGTTAGAAGAAGTTATCTTTCTCATAGAGAATAGCTTTGTCTTCATGAAGGATCCAAAGACTGAAAATTGCAATCACATACTGTTTTCAGTTGATTAGTCATGGTGTGTGCAATAGAGTAGTCAAGTAACATAGTATGGTTATAGTGTCTGATTTTAATTCAATAATATGCAAAGAATGACAAATAATGAACATGGAAAAAAAAGAGTAACAATAATTTATCTGCACACATGGGAATTTCAAGGTTAATCAAATACAAGTTGAAATAATAGAAAGATTCACTTTTTACTTCAATAGAATTTGGATCAGACTCATGAGTTATTGTATAAACAACATTAAACATTAATTTCTTTATATATCTTTGTAATAAAACCTGTTATGAATCAAAGCAAACAAAATGGAAACAAAAGAGGCTGAAACTGCATATTGAAGAGTAACAAAAAGTTTGAGACTTTGGGGAAATATCTGCTGTATTTTCCAGTTACTTTTTTGTTTGGTTTGCTTTGGTTTGGTTTTAATTTTTGCTAGTTTTTAACTATCTCTGTCAATTAATTTGATAAAATTGGCTTATCTGTGGCAGGGATAAGGGTGTTTATTCCAAAATTGGAATCTTGATTATTGATCTAGAAGAGGTCAGGAAGCTTTTCTTTTCCATGTTGGGAATTTGCAAGAACTATTGCAGAGGATATCTATATAGAGGATGTCTAATTACTCATTCAAATGCCACACGGTCCACAGAATAATGCCTAAGGAAAATTGTTGTTGTTGTTGCTGACAAATATTTGTGAGAAATCGTAACAAAAGAAAAAGTTACTGTCATCTCAATTAATGTAAAATTAAATTCTAGAGCTTCACATAATGAATACATTTACAACTGCTTTGTGAAGGACTGAAATTTGGTTTCTCCATTTTGGAGATGAATGGAAACATGGAAAGAATTTATGAGTTAGTTATGAGTTATGATACGAGTTAAGAAGTCTTCTCTTAGGTTACCATGCTAGTTTCCTATTATTTCAACAAGAACATATTTTCTCTGTTGTAATTTACTGAGTTCCACCTTAATGCTATTACCTTTGGAAGTCTCTGGCTAAACTTCTACTGCTCTAAAGGCTTGGGAAAATCTTATGAGTTCCCATATGAAGGTTTTTTTATGCCATTATTATCAGTTAGCTTAAATGCTCTGTACAGACAGTTGTCACTTCCTCATTCAGCATTTCATGGTAAGAAAGACAATTTTTCTCATTTACTCATGTAAAGCAGGACTTCTGTTCCTCTGCTAAAAGTGTTTTTATTCTGGCACTTCCAAACTCCTTATAGCAGATCTTTTCATTGATGTTTTACAGTGTTATGATAAAGTTATATTTTATCCAATTTCTACTGATCAGGCTTTCAAGGGCATGCAATATATTCTTTACAGAATTCCAACTTCCATTTGCATTTATAGTTCTTTCCCATGCTGTGACTCTAATGAATATACATAGCATGTCATTTTTTTTAACAAAGCTCATTAAAAAAATCATTGTGTAAGAAAGATGAGGATTGAGGCAAGTGTTTGAGGAATACCATGAGTGATCAGACACATTAAGTCATGTGCAGCTCCCCAGACTTTGTTGTGGTCCAAGGCAGAGAAGCCTCTGGAAGAAACTAGCATCAGGGTTATGTACTGCTAAAAAGTAAACTTTCTGAATTGGTCTCTGTTACCTGTTTATACCCTGCTAGGATCTAACTTAAATGCATCAAACAGGTGGTTTGAGAATTCTGAGTCTTTAACTAGGAACAGAAATAAACAATTTTTCTCATTGCCATGGTTTTACCCCAGCTGGCAACTAAACCCCACAGAGCTGCTCGCTTGCTCCTCCCCAGCAAATTGGGGGAGAGAATAGGGAAAGTGAGAAAACTCGTGGGTTGAGATAAAGACAGTTTAATAGGCAAAACAAAAGCCACACACGCAAGCAAAGCAAATCAAGGAATTCATGCACTACTTCCTATCGGCAGACAGGGGTTCAGCCATCTCCAGGAAAGCAGGGCTCCATCACACATTATGGTTACTTGGGAAGACAAAAGCCACCACTTCAAATGTCCCCCTCCTTCATTCTTCTTCCCCCAGCTTTATACACTGAGTATGGTGTCATATGGTATGAAATAGCCCTTTGGTCACTGGGGTCAGCTCTCCCAGCTGTGTCCCCTCCCAGTTTCCTGTGCCCCCCGAGAGTCCTCTCTGGTGGTGGTGGTGGAGGAAGGCGGGGGGGTGGGTGAGGAGCAGAAAAGGCCTTGACTTTGTGTAAGCCCTGCTCAGCAGTAGTGAAAACATCCCTGGGTTATCAACACTATTTCCAGCACAAATCCAAACCATAGCTCCATACTAGCTACTATGTAGGAAATTAATCCTCTCCCAGCCAAAATGAGCACACTCATGAGCAGAGAATCTCCTTTTTACTGTAAACAGCAGAAGAGATAAAGGAGGGCATGAAGAGGTATCAACATACCCTGGTTGGAAAGGTAGAGTATTTTAGCCCTGAGTCTATCAGCCACTAGCTTTCCTTAAGCAAGTTCTGACAGTTCAGCGTGGGCTGTATGCAGAAGCAATAGCTTAAACAACAAATTTCCAGTGCCTAAAATATGCATCTGCAATGTAGATCTTCCACAGAAAAACAGTAAAAGGGAAGACAAGAGAAATTTCACTATTCAGTTACACTGATTCAGTTATACAATAGGCAAAACGCTTTTTTAATAGTACATGTCATCAGTCTCCATCATTATCAAACTTCTTGTGTAAGAATAAAACAGGTCGATGAAAGAATTGATCAAATGTGAAAGTTATGCATTTTAAGGAGTCTCTACCATCACATTTGTATTTTATCAGATAGTTCCTAATGATGTTCTATAATACAAAATTAAATATTTCTGTCTCCGTTGTGTGTTCTTATTCATGAGTTGGGCATTAATCGTTAAACAATGTACTTACTTGTTTATTTATACTAGATGTTATTATTTATATTCTGAGTAGTCTGCAAGGTCTTTAACTGAATTGCCTAGCCATTTTTATGAGTCTAAAATTGTGTGGGGAGAAGGGAAAGGTTAAGTTATTGAACTCATTTCCCTACTCTTGTAATGGAAACCATTTTCTTTGTTATTTTATTAAAAATAAATTGATTTTTTAAAAAGACAAGAAATAAGAGAGCTATAAAAATATGTTTACACCTACTACTCTCACTTACGGTGGAAAGTGTCTAGAGTAACTCCACATTGATATGAATGTTATATGTGTATTTAAAACATGTCCATATTCCTATTGATGACTATTTGAGTGGTGGAATTTTAACAATTTTTAGGTGCTTCACTAAATCTGTTTTTTGTTAATGAGTGAATTTTGTCTTACTGGTTATATGCTGTATCTATCTCACTGACAGCTGTCTAGATTTTCCTTATACTTACTGGAAAGGAAGAGGTAAATTTAGGTAATAATTCATATAAACTTATCTTCAAGGAAATACCTGAAATAGATCGTATAAACAATGCACTAAAACACTTAACACTTTTCATTAATTAGGGAAATATCTCAGACACACTTTGTAAAACTGGTGAGTTTGGTAAGAATTTTCTCCTCTCCAAACTTCTATTCATTGTCCTTAGATTAAGACCTATAAGCAATATCAAGTGTTATTTTACTAATGATAATGGTAGAATATAACAACAGTATTAAGATTACTTAGAGTATACTTGTGTTTAGCTTTTAGCAAATGTCACATTCATTGTGAACTACATATTTACAGAAGCTTGAACAAGCATTGACACAGCAAAGAACTTTACAGTTAATATGGCTTTTAAGGATCCATAGAAAATAGACTTTACCTGAGTGCTTACTAAGCAATATGCTGTGCTTTTGCAAATACTTCTGGTTTGTTTTTTTTTATGTGTTTGTTTTGTTTTTTTTTTTTTTTTAATGTGGATATTTTAACCTAAAACTTACTGCACACTGTAGAGTAACAGAAATTTTCTTTCCTTATTTGTCTTAGTTCAAGGTCTTAGATCAAATCTGTGATTAAAAAATGATCCTCCTCCATGGTGTAAGGATCTTTATTTGAATCAGATATTAAAATAGCTGGTTGAATAACCAAAGTACATTTTATATTTGCCATAACATAGCTATCGATATAGCTAGGCAATGCATTAACTGATCCCGTCCAGTTTATTTATCCATCTCTGTCCCCCTCTGATTTTCTCAATGATTCTTGACTCCACCTGTGTATTACATACCACTGATATGCTTGAAGATGTGTCTGTTTCTGTAAAAGACATTATAGTAGTTCACCTCTATTCTGTTAAGGAGCAGTTTATCCTGAGTGCACTCACCAGGCAGGTTCAGGACAATCAGGGGGTCAGGCCCTGACAGCAGGGGTTCATGAAAGGCAGGTCCTGCCTGACCAACCTGATTTCCTTCTATGACCAGGTGACCCCCCTAGTGGATGAGGGAAAGGCTGTGGGTGTTCTCTAACTGGATTTAGTAAAGCCTTTGACACAGTTTCCCACAGCATTCTCCTAGAGAAGCTGGCGGCTCTTGGCTTAGACAGGTCTACTCTTCTCTGGGTAAAAAACTGGCTGGATGGCTGAGCCCAGAGAGTTGTGGTCAACAGAGTTAAATCCAGTTGGAGGCCGATTACAAGTGGTATCCCCTAGGGCTCAGTTCTGGGATCAGTTCTGTTTAGTGTCTTTATCAATGATCTGGACGAGGGGATCGAATGCACCCTCAGTAAGTTTGCAGATGACACCAAATTGACGGGACTGTTGATCTGCTTGAGGGGAGGAGGGCTCTGCAGAGAGACCTGGACAGGCTGCATCGATGGGCTGAGGCCAACTGTATGAGGTTCAACAAGACAAAGTGACAGGTCCTGCACTTGGTTCACCACAACCCCATGCAATGTTACAGGTGTGGGGGGGAGTGGCTGGAAAGCTGCCTGGTGGAAAAAGACCTGGGGGTGTTGGTTGACAGCTGGCTGAATATGAGCCAGCAGTGTGCCCAAGCGCCAAGAGGGCCAACAGCATCCTGGTTTGTATCAGGAATAGTGTGCCCAGTAGGACCAGGGCAGTGATCATCCCCTTGTACTCTGCACTGGTAAGGCTGCACCTTGAATACTGTGTTCAGTTTTGGGCCCCTCACTACAAGAAGGATACTGAAGTGCTGGAACGTTTCCAGAGGAGAGCAACAAATCTGATGAGGTGTCTGGAGCACAAGTCTTATGATGGGTGGCTGAGGGAACTGGGGTTGTTTAGCCTGGAGAAGAGGAGGCTGAGGGGAGACCTTATCACCCTTTACAGCTACCTGGAAGGAGGTTGTAGTGAGGTGGGTGTCAGTCTCTTCTCCTGGGTAATGGGCGACAGGATGAGAGGAAATGGCCTCAAGTTGCACCAGAGGTTTAGGAAAACCAGAGGATATTAGGAAAAATTTATTCACTGAAAGGGTTGTCAAGCATTGGAATGGGCTGCGCAGGAAAGCAGGGCTCCATCACACATTATTGTTACTTGGGAAGACAAATGCCATCACTCCAAACATCCCCCCCTCCCTTCTTCTTCCAGCTTTATATGCTGAGCATGAATTCATATGGTCTGGAATATCCCTAGGGTCAGCTGAGGTCAGCTGTCCTGGCTGTGCCCCCTCCCAGCTTCTTGTGCACCCTCAGCCTCCTCGCTGGTGAGGTGGGGTGAGGAGCAGAAAAGGCCTTGACTCTGTGCAATCCATGCTCAACAGTAATGAAAACATCCCTGGGATATCAACACTGTTTCCAGCACAAATACAAAACACACCTATATACTAGTTTCTATGAAGAATATTAGCTCTATCCCAGCCAAAACTTTTATCTGATTAGGTAAATCCTTATTTGGAGTAGCTTCTTTTATCTTTTCCATGTCATATATCATAATGGCTGAGACCAGAAAAGTAGGATAATTTAATTCAAGATTCAGAGATATCAGACCAAGAGTCATCAGTATTAAGCAATTTTACTTCAAATCAGTAGTGTGCAAACTACCCAGTTCCTTGCCATATTACAGTCATAAGAGAACTGTGTAACTTATTCTATTACCATCATGATTTCCTAACAGCCCTGAGGTGTTTTTTTGAATTTTATACCCCAGCACTGTCTGCATTTAGAGAATGCACAAGTCCTCATGAGTTTCAGACAACTCTGAATGAGTTGCTCTGGGAGAATACAGAAAATACAGGCAAGATGGAGAATTCATTCTGGGGAATGACAGAGCCAGAATCATGCAACAATAAAAATAACGCAAGACTCAGTGACAGTAAAAGTAGCACAACAATTAAAACAATAACTGTCAGCTTTAGAGGAGAGAATTTATTGGACCTCCACCTCTAACTCCCTGGTCTGAATCCAGATCTAACGAGACTGACCAAATGTCACTCTAATTACACAGCGATAAAAGTTCCAGAGTAAAATGAATTCCACAGTCTGAACTCAGCTCCAAGTGGGCATTTGTCTTCATTACGAGCCCAGCATATATTTGGCACAGACTGTACTCCTGTCTTTAAAAGAGGTTCATAAGTTAATGAACAGGAAGATTGAAACATTCGCCTTGTGCCTAGTACCACATATCCGGGACTGGGGTAGGGGATAGAGTGAAGGGCTTCAACATCCTTTTCTCCCCTTCCTTCACATACAGATTGGATTTGCTTCTCATAGATCTTTCAGTTGTTAAAAAAAAAAACCAAAATCAAAACAAACCGACCAAACATGTTCACAATGATAAAATGTGCAAGTGGTAAAGTTCCTGTCTTCCTACATCTCTCACCCCTTTCCCTCCCCTTCCTTCCTCTTGAGTGTCCTTGAGTCCTGTAGCATTACCTTGTACATGCATAAATACAACTAAGAGCTTGTTTATGTCCTCCTCGCTGCTTAAACTGAACTTCTGTTACATCTAAATTTTACCTTTCAGAGTGTGTATGATTAATTTAAATGATTTGATCCTATACCTTGAGCGAGTTTCCTGTAGTACTAGAATGGTCAGAAAAAAAGGAGCATCCATCTTTTGAGAAAAGACTGAAGGAACTTCTTTTGTTGAAGCAAGCAAAATTAAAGCTGGTATGGAATAGGGAGGGAGAGAGGAAAAACATCTACTTGACCTAAAGGTAATTTTAACACAGAATAGGTCAATATAAGTGACCATGAATAAATTATATTTCTTTCATTAATAGACTTTTATCCACTGGGATCTAGAAGGCTTTCTGGAGAACCACTCCTACAACAAAAGTGGCGGAAAATTAATAACTGATTTCAAAAATATTGCTCTAAGTTTACAGCAATGGTTATACGCCACTGTGGCAATGGCAGCAGAGGTGGGTCTGGATGGACAAGGACACCCATTCCACTTTGTATCTTTACGTTAGCATATAGCCTGAGGTAGATATGTCCTATCTCTTCCATTGATGCTATTCCATGTCCTAATTACAAAATAATATTCTTTAGAAATTGAACAAAGAGAAAGATCTAGGCATTTCTTGCAATGATCTTCCAGTTTCTGCTTCATTAAGCTGACCCACAAGCATGCTCAGATTATGAAGTTAGTAGGCAGCAGCTCCTCTTGACTCCTGATGGCTTTTGAATGCCATATTCTTAAGTCAACTCTCTCCATGCCTTGCATCAACCCTCTCACAATCCAGCTAAGAGCTCTGACTCATTCTGTCAAAAGAGCACTTAAAATGAGGTGTTATTCAATGCTGAGATTTGTCACATGGCTAGATCATAAGTAACTCTGCAAGTCCATTGACTTGGACTGTGAGTCAGAAGTCACTTACAGGATTTAAGAGCATCCATATATTTAACTGCTTTCTTTTTTACCACTTTCTCTTATACAGCAGACAGCACCTTTATTAAAAAGCCTCACAATGCTTGTCTTTACCCTGGACATTTGATTTATTCTTCAGGCTGTTTCAGGTAGCCTGTAAACTCCATTGTCAAAGACTATCTCTTAAAAACAATCAAAAATGATCCTGACATATTAGCACTTACAATTTAATTAATTGCTTCTTTTTTCTTTCTTTCTTTTTAGTTTTTTTCTTTCTTATGTTCAGTATTTATTCTTTTAACTTTTTGCTTAATTCAGATAAACCACATTTTAAATTAAGTAACTCTTTTGACTATAAGAGAAGAAAAAAAAGCAAACCAAACAAATTACAGGAACATGAACAAGTAGATGTAGATACAGTGATGACATGGAGGTAAGGAGGAAGATTCTACCACTTACCTTTCGATCACTGATGTAACAGAGATGTAGGCATCAAACATTTTCTCCCACTTGAAGTCAACACTTGTGGCTTATTTGTAGGCAACAAAGTATAAAAAATCTCAGGCTCTCCCAGATACAGATGCAAATCAGAAGAATCGAAGGTAATATCATGTACCATTCAATTTTCTTAAGAGTGACAATTAGCTGTGTAACTGGAACATGGCAAAGAGCACCGGAGTATTAACCATGGTCCTTTGGTTGGCCTTTCTTCTCTTCTGTGGGAAGATACTTCCAGGATCTTGCTCTGCTCATAAATATCAGACTTTGCATTTCTAGAAGTTTGGGGAAGGGGTTGTACTATTTTAATCTTCCCAGTTAGATCAACAGTATTCTTTTGCCCTCCTTACCAGTGTTAAACTGGGCACTCAACTCACCAGATGATGAAGATCCCCAAAATCTTTTCAGATAAATAGATCTGGTGATTTTTTTTCAGATTATGTGACTGCTTTTTAAGAGTAAATATTTGCAGAATCTGTACTTTACTTTACAAAAGATCTAGGGCAGGATCTGTCTTGATGTTTGTGTCTGTACAATGCCACCCTATTGTCTGCATTAAAAAAGGAGATTTTCATTAAAATTACACATAATTAACTGTTCTGATAGCTTTGTATGGGTATCTATTCTTAAGGAACTAGTCTGACAATTTTAGTTCTTTTTATGTAATCCAACACTGCACAATAATAAACCAGCCTTCTCATCATCTCAATTTCTTGTGCCTCTTCTACCTCAGATTTGTAATATAAGAGATACCTTTTATCTTACCATTAATTTGAAAAATTATATATATTTTCCAAGCAACTTTATTCTAAGCAATGCATCAATTCAGTATATTTTCTAATTTATTTGGGTCCTTGTAAAGTTTCATCTGATAGACATAAAACTGTAAGATGATAGCATTGAAATGCAAGTCACAAGCTTCAATTAGGTACAATCAGAAATCATGCGGTGACTTCATTAAGTATCATTAAGAATGATCAAAATATTGCTCTTAGGAAAAATACATCAAAAGCATGCATTTACACATTGATTAAACAGGATCTGCAATTTCTAAAATCTGGTACGAGAAAAAAGAATGTAGTAAATTAAGTGCTCATACCCTACTTAGCAACAAGGGACTGCTTAGCAACCAACAAAGTGAAAAATAATGGATATGGCAGAGCACAAACTCTCAGCCCACTTTGAAATGGAAGTATTGGGCAGCCATAGACAGAAACTGAAGGAAACTGCTAGAAAAAGTATTTTTTTAAAAAAGTGTTTTTTCTCTCAACAAATCTCACTCTTATCAAAGATAGGTAACCTGACCTAAGAGAGAAGCAGCTGGAAACCATAAGCCACTGAATAAGAGTCACAGTCACAATTCCTCATTCA
Source organism: Gorsachius goisagi (assembly GCA_018403395.1). Lineage (NCBI taxonomy): Eukaryota > Metazoa > Chordata > Aves > Pelecaniformes > Ardeidae > Gorsachius > Gorsachius goisagi. Next base: position 37,735 of record BOSO01027616.1, read on the forward strand.
GCTGTTCTCCTAACCCATGTTTATCCTCTACAGTCATACAACCACAAAGTCTTTGTCCACTATGCTGTCGTGGTTTAACCTGGCTGGCAGCTAAGCACCACGCAGCCGCTCGCTCACTCCCCCCCTCCCTCAGTGGGATGGGGGAGAGAATTGTAGAAAAGAAAAAAAAAGAAAGACCCGTGGGTTGAGCTAGAGA